>VWZW01004129.1:302447-344947 GCA_013397115.1 Edolisoma coerulescens
CTCTCATATACTCTGAACACTGTTCAGTGTCAACATTTTTGGAGTAAGTTTATTTTTGGTCTTGTGTTCCATTTTCTAAAGGAATTTAAAATGATGCTGTCATTTAAACTTTGACCGTTTTTGCTACCTTCTATTTAGAAGGGTTGCAGAACTATTTTAATTTAATATCTATGGATTCTCTTCAGCCTTTCACGACTTGGCAACAGCCAAGATGGCAAATAATAAAAACCAATTAAAACAATTTAGCATGCAGTTAGAAAACACTTTAAAACCATATTTTTATTAACATACCTATATGTTAATACAGGAGAATTATATTCCCTAGATGTATTGAAGTGCATCTCAATAGGTAATCTGGGGGCATTTCAAATATCTTACGCTCAAGAGCATAATGAGGACAGCATTAGAACAGAAAGATTTGCCATCTGAGCTACAGTAGGCACTATCAGCCACAGTTCAAATAAAACAAGACTGAAAAACCCAAAGCATACAGTCATTGATGTGGGAGTGCTACCAGCAGTATTTTTAATTATCATCAGTCTGTGCTAACCACATTTATAAAAAAACAGCCTTTCATATTTATGATACCTTTCAGCAAAAGCAACTCAGAACTATCCAAACACTCTTTTTTTTTTTTTTCCTTTCTTTGTCACAAAACCAGTAAAGGTCTATTATCCATGAAGTTGCTCATTCAGTGCACATTTCCATACTTTCCCATTCATTTTTATTGAAATCAGGCGGCAGTCCGAGAGACCCGCATTCCCAGGAAACGGGGCAGACATCCTTTAACCTGCATGTATCACTTTGTGAGGGTGATATGATCTCTGTTCACTACAAGACCACAGTTTTGTTAAGAGCTAAAAAAGACATGGGCTCATTTTCCCTTGAAGCTGCTGCCTCGAAACCAGCAGCAAACCAAAGCCATCGCTGTGCGAACCAAAGGTCACGTTGAGAAAAATGAAACCATATATGAATAGAACAGGGCTCCAAAGCCTCTCCGACAAATTCATTTTGAGGCTACTGCTATCTCTTTGAGGGGGTGTGCGTATGAACAGTCTCAAGAGAAGTGTCAACAAATATCTCTGAATTCTAATGTTAGCACCGCTGTAGCATTTTAAACGCCAACAGCCCGATGTACAATATGGAATATGAATTTCTATTAGTGAGAGATCATATCCTGCTTTGCACTGTGAAGTTTGTTATCTGCTTCCCACCTTAAATTAGGACTGTCTCTCTATAGGCAGCAACATGTAAAACAGCAATATATATTCATTCATCAGGTTCATTGCAGGGCATTTCTCAATCACTTCGAAATGGGGAAAAAAGAAACAATGTCCTTTAGGGGGAATGCTCAATGTGCTCTGTCATTGTTAATAACCCTGTATGCATTTAAGAGAATGAATATTTACATTAAAAATTTGGGATAAATTTATATTGGAAAAACGCCTGTCTGCATGTACCATAAGATCAGGAAACTTCGACTTCACAAATTGGAGAAAGGGGAGAATAAATCCACTGCCCCCATTGTCTTTTTGCCTTTTTGCCTTTTTTCTTAATTTTGCTTTTTAAAAAAGGTAGCTTTTCCCAGTGAAACAGAAAAACCACAGTTGTCTGCTTTAAGCTTGGGAGAAAACAATATTTACTCTCATAGCACGGGGATTCTGTAAGCAGTGAACAATGAACGCTTTGCTCACTTGGCCGACCCAGTATTTCCAGCAGCATTCCTATTCAATTCAGTGGGACCAGCAAGGCAATCAACTCATCAATTGCTCGTCATCAGCAACACGGAGCTGAAATACCAGCATTTACTTTTCAAAACCCACAAAAGTTCAATTCGCTTGAATTTATACTTATTTTTAAATTTTTTTGATAGAACTATAAACCAGTTTTTCTTATCACTGCAGTCTCACTTTCTTCACAAAAGAAGCATCCCGCTCTCTGTCTCTTGCAGAGTGCATGAGCTCTGTGTGTAGCTTAGAATGGGCTCTGCTTTCAGAGCTGACGAATTCTTGCTGATGTCTCTGTCTCCAGTTGAAATTGAGTACAATCTGAAAGCCATGCTCATTTAAACTCCTGAATGGGAAGAAAAATGGAAATAAAAATGGAAATAAAATACTGCATACTGATAAATACAGAGGCCCTCAGTAGACAGAGATGTTTAAAGACTAATAGGTTTATGTATCAGTAGGATAATTCAGTCAAAGCAGCTACAAAGAGACTTCACCCCATATCAAATTCATAATTTCTTTAAAATATTATTACTTGACTTGATTCAATGCTTTCAGGTGTTGGAAAAGTCATTGCAACTGGTGTTAGAGGTTCTGCTGGGTAATTCACGTCACTGGAACACTGTCCTTTTCTCATCAGAACACATCCAGTTCTCCTCCCCAGCCACTGGGTCATGGCATTCGTTTTGTCTGGAAACACCCCACTGACACTGAGAAACTGCTTCTATATGCAATTACCTGTTACTATAAGCCATTTCTCTTATACTCTTTTTGAATAAAATAAATGCATGGAATTCCCTAAATATCTTTTGAAAAATGCACATTATACCAGACCTAAGCACCTAAGCTATATTTTCAAACTTTTTTCATGAAATTTTGTAATTTTCCCATTGTTCTTTTTTAAAAGTGGCATAAAATATGATTATTGTCTCAGCAATAAATTTAAATATATTGAATAACCTAGAAAGTACCTCTCTTGTATAGCTTTCCCAAGCAAAACTTCCCATTTGCCACTTTCTGATTTATGGGTCAACCAGCTTTTAATCCATTAGTACTAGGAAATAACACCTTAACCTACTGCTAATATTTAACTACATCAGCATCAAATAACTTGAGACTTTTGTAGGAATATCCTTCTATTCAGACTTTGTCATATAACTTGTTTTTTTCTTTCTTGTTTCATAGCTGGTCAGATTTTTTGTATAATAAATGAAAATCCAAGAAGAAATCGGAATAAATGGCTGTTGGGTGAGCGTGTCTTCCTGTTCACTGACACATTGCCTCCATTCTCTTTTTTTTTCCCCTCCCACACATACCACTTATTTTCTCCCTGTGCCTCAGTTGTCCCTGCAGTACTTTTTTGGTTACTCCAAGCCATGTCCAGGGGCACACCGGGCAAAAAGGCAGCCACTGCACATCTTCGCAATCTAAGTGGAAGAAATCTCCTGGATGTGGAATGGAGATGCCTGACTTCACAGCCAACACTGTTATTTCTCAATCATCAGTAACTATCTGAAAACCTTTTTGCTGTTATTTTTTGCCTTTGTTCTGCTTGTAGACCACTCTCAGTCATTCCCAGACTGTATTGACAGCTTCATTCCCAGTTCCTCGCTGTGATCTTGTGTTTTGTACAATTTCATTGCTACCTCCAGCCCAAAAGTTATCAAGCTCTTTCTCTATGACACTCTGATCCTCCTGCAGACTATATCTAGCCCCTAGTTTTGGTTCACCAGCAAACATCACCATCAACCCTCTTCCTTCCTTTCTTCTGCCAAAGTCACAGACAAAAATATTCAAAATATCCAGTCCAGAAGTGATTGCTGAGTGACCATCTCTCAAGTCAGCAGTTCCCATCTAAAACTTCTCAGTTTTGTCTCACTTGAGTGGGATCCTGACCCACCCTCTAATCATTCTGCCCATTCCCCTCTCCCCCAGTTCAAGTGATCATTACCCAGTATCAAATGCATTGCTGAAGTCCAGGTAGACGGTATCTAATGCATTTCCTTTGACTAGAAAATCACCTACCTCATCAGAGGAAGCTATCGGGATAATTTGGCACAATTTACCTTTGGTAGACAGGAGACAGATGGGGAGGGAATAAGAGGAAAACCATATAGGGAGCTGCTTAGCCTGGCAGGCAGGGACTGTGGCACACCAGCACCATAGACACTGTCATTCTCCTACAGTAGCTTATCTGAAGCGGGGTTTAAGAAAAAGAGGGATTGAAGGAGAAGAGTACAATAGTACTGATCCAAAATGAGGGGGTTGGAATAAGGAAAAGCAATGAATCTAATGATCACGTTTTCCAGCATGGCTGCAGACATGTTGAGTGATGACAAACGGCAAAGGTGACCAGGAAACACAAATAGTGTTTGTTTTCCTCATAGCAGGAGAGGTAAGAAATCAAATGTAACCAAACAAGCCAGTTTTCGGTTTCTTTACATAATATGTAATTAAAACAGGGAACTCCTGGAAACCAAAAGCTGAGGCCTGTACAGCTTATGCAGCTGTAGGGAAGAAAAGTCCACCAAGAGCTTTCCAGCAGAAAGATAAAAGCCCATGTCAAAAAGTCTCTGTGTGACAGACTGCTGGAACCTAACAAGGCACCCTTCTGCAGCAAAGAACTCCTAGATCTCTTTATTTTCTTCCTCTGCTCTTCCCTAGGACCTTACTCTCAGGTTATTTAGAGTTTTTTATTTATTCCATGAGAATAAATTTTTTCTTCTAATTTTCCATATGTGTGAATGTTCTTGAGATCCTTGAGAGCTTCCCAAGGATGCTAGACCAGGTTACATTTGGAGTTTTTCTTTTCACCCCAGGAACAGGTCCATGAGCCTTGGGCAATATGATGTCCCAGGGTCAGGCAGTGATTTGCAAGTTAGGCTCTGCTCTGCTCTTGGAAATCACTTGGTCTCACCAAACCTATCTCATATGCTGGACCAGCCCATGGTAAATTATTTCCACTATCCCTGTGCAATCTTCTTTTCCTCTTTGAACCTACATCAATCACTTAGGAAAGTATTTTCTTCTAATTGTGCCTCAGGGGCTGATGAGCCATGGTCACTTTACGAATGAGCACTTGAACTCATATTCCCCAATTAGTTTTATTTTACCTATTAAGGATTAATGTCCAAAAGCTCATTGGCTGGTAAAATGCAAATACTTCTACCTTGACAGGAATGCCTAAAAAATTATTTGGAAGTGTATTCTATGAGGTCCCAAATGATTAGCAGTAGCAGTGTTCACTAAGACTAAAGACCAGCAAATAATAAAGTTACTATGCTAAACCAAACCTGTGTTGTGCTTTGATTTCTGTTTGAGGGTTGTACACAACTAATATAGTGCAGTAATACTAAAGCACTATTCAGTAAAACCCTGAGCAGTTACCATTTACAGTATATCATAGTCAGATGACAGCAGGAATGGTGGGAGTTCATTACAGGGACCATGAATTGTTGGAGGTAATTTAGATTACAATTTAAAGTTTAATTTAAAAATCTATCAACAAATGTGAAAGTGCTCGGGGAACATTTTAAAATGCACTTTAATCTCACCAGCACAAATAGCTTTTCAGAGCCCTAAACATCATCACCTGGAAAAACAGTAAAACTTTACTGCATCTTTAATTAAATTACAAACACAAAGGATAATTAACTTTTTTTATTTTTATTTTATTCATGCCATTGTTTCCCTTCAGAGTCAATATCTCCAAGTTGCAGGAACAGGATGTTATGAAGAAGTTTACAGCCTGCACATTCCCCCAGGATATTATTGCATCAAGCAGATGAAGTGCAATACACGTGCGTGCACACACACACAGACACACGCAGACACGCGTGTACACGCAGCCGCTCCCTCCCTGTCTCTGCGGGGCTGCTGGGCCACGGGAAATGATCCTCCCTGAGCTTCTGGGTTCATCATTATTAATCAACACAGCCTGCCGTCGAGCCCTCCCCCCCTATTTTTTTTTTAAACCTCCTTTTTATTGTGTGCAAACGCAAAACTCCTGGTCGCATTGTATGGGCTTCCCCCCCACCTCCCCACCCTTTTTCNGAATCGACAGAGGTACCAGAGACCAAGATGCTCACCAAAGCATGTAAGAAGCCTGCTTTGAAAAAAAGAAGAGGAATGAATCAATCAGCCAGCCAGCCGAAAAGGGAAGGCAGACTCCGCTGTCCTCAGCATGTACTGCAGGGGCCACACAGTTCATACTGCAGGACAGCTGAGAAATTAGAATCCAGCTTGCTCGATCTGGCCCTCACAGAAATGAAGCCATTCACTCATATCTTGATTTACCTTGACTTCCAAGGCCCCATCATCTCACCATTATTTTTTGATGTTAAGGATTCAGAGGGCACATATTGCTCTCCGTGTTAATCTGCAGGTCTGTACAAGTAACTGCAGAACCAGGCCAAATTCTTGGTGGGAATGGTTATCCCTAATGCTTCTGACCCATTGTTATAATTTTATTTTATTTTCAAATTGAACGTGTCTGTGTTCAAACCCATCTTGGGTCATGACTCTACGAATTGTCCTTGGCAAGCCCCCAAGCACTTGCTCATATTGAGATATGTGCCTTTGCATTGCCTTTAAAGGGGTTTATGCCAAAGCATTCAAGTGCATGCTCACCTACACAGCCTTAAACTGGGGAGTGTGTGAGAGAAACAGAAAAAACCCACAGCCAGATGCCTATATTTGCATAGCTTTACCTCCAAACCATAAGCACTTGGTGCTGCTCAGGTTGGTTAGAGATGTGCGTAGAACAGGAACATGAAACTATGCTACCCTGATGGAAAGCTGCTGCTCAGAAAACTTTCCATGAACTGGGATCAAGAGCTTTGAAATTCTTGATGTTATTAAGGAGTCTGGGTTGAATTTCTGAAAAACTCTGAAATAAGGCAATTTTGTTGTCTTCAGCAGGGACACTTAGTTTTCCCTGCACCCAGCAGGACTGCTCACTTGAGGAGAAGAAATCAAATCAAATCAAATCTGTTCTCTTTCATTATCAACGATTTTACTCCAGAATATACCTATGTATCTACAAGCATAAACTGCAATTTGGTGATATCTGGGCTGAGCTACTGATTTACTGCCACAAGAAGAGGCCCATCACTGCCAGATTTTACCAGTTGCAGACTCTACTCTGGCCCTCGTGATGCCTCCATATTCATTTGGCCTTGTGGTATGCAGATCCAACTTGTTAAGCCAATGGAAAAAGTCTATTTTCTTGCATTGCTTTTCCTGCAGACTGGCAAAGAAAATTGTCTCAGAAGATGCTCATGCAAGTACCAAAAGGCACAGGATCACCTGGAGAGGGAAGAAACAAGACAGAGATTGTCCCCTTTCAGCTGCAGGGAGACATTACACCATTTCAACTGTATTGTTTAAGCATCTACTTTGAGAGATCTCTTCTGGGGCAAAGTGCTGGCCACGAGAGAGATGGGACTGTGAGCAGACACAGAGCCTCTTGTTTGGTATCTCTGGCAAACAGGACTTGTGGGCCAGCCTTTCTTGTTACAGGATTTCATCAAAGGCAGTGTTACCCTGCCTGTCGTGCAGCCAAACAGCTGCAGAGTGGTTTCAAAACAGAAGCTGTGGCTCCTGAATACAGCCACACAGCTTCCTCTTCAAAGGCAGATTGCTCAAGCCACAGGCAAGATAAATTTGGACCTGTCTGCAAAACACTGGATAGACATACCAAGAGAAGCATCTGACTCCATCAGAATTTTTTCCATTCCTGGGGGGAACAACCAGAAATATTCCAAATTTTGGCTAACATCTGAACCCCAAGGAATAAAAGACAAGAACATATGTGTTCAGTTGCCATGAGACTGAGCAGCTTTATGAAATCCCTGTCATGAGCCTTTGCTGCCCTCTGTACATGAACAAGTTACATGCTCAAGGCACAACCAGCACCTTCCTAAGAGGCACAAACCCCCTTCTGAACGTGCTGGTCCTGCTCCTGACCCAGCTTTTCCAGCACTTACACACCCAAGGAATAACCTTCAAAAGCACCAAGACTGCCCAAGATGAGCCTGCACAGCCCCTTGCTTACACAGAGAGAGGACTGTGTGATATTGAGAGATCCCACAGGCAGGTGCACACCTCAAAGACAAAATAATGTGTAAATATGTAAAATGAATATTGAAGGAGTGAGGCATGACACAGGGAGGTGAGAGGGAGGGAGAGGGACTGCCATCCTCTGGAAATAAGTGTAGGACTTCATTACATGAGCAGAAATAAAGAAATAACACAGAATAAAAGGAGCACCACACAAACTATATATCATTTTAATTAAAATCTACTATCTGCTAAATATATGTACAGCTGTTGGGTTTCCTGAGCCAACTGATTCAAATAGGTTTCACAAGGGTTCACAGATAAGGAATTAAAAAATAAAATCAAGTGTTTCTTGATAACTAGCTGGAAACTGATCCCCTTTTGGGAAAGTCTTTATTTTATGTAAGTTAATATGGGAGGGGGTGTTGATCATGGAAGACAAGCCTCTTAATTCCTTTCAAATAAAATGAGCAGGCATGACATGGTGCTATCACAGAAGAGAAAGAGCTGCCTGTGTGTATTAAACGTTAGTGCTTTGCCTGCTTAATTATTGGTTAATCTAGCAATTTAGCATGCTTCATTTAATTCTAATTAGGAGAATTAATAGGCAGGGAATAAAGATTTAAATAGACTGGCACAAAACAAAACTGAGACTTAAACTGCTCTTGGAAAATGCAGCTTTTTTTTTTTTTTTAAATACAATTCTACAGCTCCTCATGTCTCTCCTCAGCAATGCTGCTATCTTAAATGAGAGAGTCTAGGTCAAACGGGTGATTTTAAAATACCCTGGGCCCACTCCTCCCTTGGCATTGATGAGTGGAGCTGTGTGGATTTAAACCCAGGATCAGGGTGTTTCTTTTTTTCCTCTTTCTCCCTCTGAATCTAGACTTTGGGGTTTGACTTCCTCCTCTGAAAAGGGCATATGCTATGGTGGGAGATGACTGTATTATTTTCACACATCTCTCTCACTTTCTGTCTTTTTTTTAAGAGCACTGGGGGTAGGAGATAATTTAGTAGCGACACCGTCCTCAGGAGTTACACACCATTCATGTTAAGTGATGCCTTAACTCGTGGAATTGTAAATTATTTTATTCCTTCCTCAGTCTGATGCCTTCTTTATTTTCCCTCTCCTGGCAAAGCTTTGGGGGATGAAGACATGCTCCTTTTCCACTTCACCAGCTGGCTGCCTTCCATTCCTGCCGCCCCCAAATGTTACAGCCTGATTTGCATGGTGTGTTTGTCTTTGCTAATCAAGCCGCGTACTCTGACAAGTCCTACGACATTGGACATGGCTGTTCTTCTAATTAAGGTGCTAATTGAATTAAATGGCTGCGGTAATGAGCAGATGAGCAGCATAAAAAGTAAAGAGTCAGATAGGCCAATTAACAAAAGAGCTGAGCATAATTATAACATTTAAAATACATGCAGCTCTGTACCAATATTGTTAATTGTTACAGGGGAATTTATGATAATTGGCTCAACAACAGGCATGCAGGCTTAACCTGGGATGGAGCCTGTAATTAAAAAAAATGATATTCAACACAAAATACAGAGTAGGAGTAATTAACACTTGATTTACATAAAATATGTTTATAAAGTGAAGCAGGGTACTGCACAAATGCTATGGCAAACACGAATTCTGCATGGTGGCATTTAGAAGTGTGACAAGGGTAGGAAACAGGCTAGAATTCAAGCTAGTTTTAGACCTAAGCATGGGTCCAGGCTGACTTTTGACACCTTATTGCATTCTGCTGGCAGAGTTCTGGCAAACTCACGATCACCACCCTGTTCAGCAGAATTACATCTGTCCTGGCTGTGGGTGTGCTGCTGCTGCTGCACAAGAGCACTTTGAGCGGAGTGAGCAGAGATGCCTGTGCTGGGAGCACAGCCGCCTGGGCAGAAAATCCCTCTCAGTTACCACATCTGGATTCTCCACCAGGGGCTCTACCAGCACAGCGAGAGCAGCTGCAGCCTGGCTGGACCTTGTCGCTGAGGTCTTGCCCAGGATGGCCAAAGCAAATCCCTGGGAAAAGTCCTGGGAGTGAGCTGGAGCCCGGGGTTCCATTTGTACCTGGAGGATGATGATTTTTCCCGTGCTGCCTGCAGAGCTGTGTCCTCCCTTTCCCTCTGCTGAATTGGCATGCTCAGGCACAGCCTCCTCCCTCTCCCCTTTCTCAGCACAGCCCAGAGATAAAGACATTGGTCTGAACTTTTTCAGGCCAAGGCATGGCCAGGACCCAAATCTCCCACAGCCTGCTTAAGGTCTCTCACCACTAAATATATTTGCTGGTATATGTCATTAAACTAGCAGATAGCTAGCACAGCACCCTTTGCCTCTGTGCAATGGGTGTTCGTAATCACCTTTAGCAAAGGTCTAGGACTTGGAGCAAAGGCTCTACTCAGATATGTCAGTATGCTCAGACATCACTACTGACATGTCCTAGACAGTCAGTGTGCCAAGATCCCAGGGCCAAAACCACTCTGTGAACCCACCTGAAGCAAACTTCTGAGAACTACCACTGCTTTCCTGTGGTTCCATGGACTTTCACCCTCAGCCTGCAGAGCCACAGTGTCTGGAGAACAGCTGCATTATAGGTAATGTAGAAGTGGCCCAAACTCAGACGCAGCTCATACAAAAATGAGAAATATCATTATATTTGGGGCTTTTCCCCCCTAAAAACTGGAAAAACAGTACTGTCATCGGCAATCTTGTGCTCCTCAGGCTTGTTGAAGGAAAACTACAAACTGTTTTGATGCAAAATATCTTCTGACCCATGTTCATCGACACCATGATTTGTCAATATCTTTATCTCTTCACGTAATCATTATGTACTATATGCAAAAACAAAAATATAACTTCAGTTATATGAGAAAGGGCAAATTAGAAGCATTTCAGTTACACTAACCATGTGTCACAAGCAAGTTTACAGAAACAGTAGGAGGCATTTCAGAAAACTTCAGAACACAAACATGTAGGTTTCTTCATACTTTTAATTGTGCCCCTGCTGCCACACATTACCCGTCTGCCCTCTGCCTGCAGCTGTGTACAGCACTGAGACAATTAGAGGCTGGATGCTGTCATGAAAATAAACACATTGCAGTGTTCATCAGAGTCACATCTTGTCTTAACGCGTGTGGCAATGTGCAAGGCAGGAAAAGAGCACAACAGCATTTATGGTGATTTTTAAAAAGCCTGTGCTCCTCAGTTGCTGCCACAGCAATGTCGAAATCACTCCAGGAGGCTGTTGTGGAAGGGTGATAGTCAAATGAGCAGAAAAATGCAATTTTTAGCAGTGAGATCAGCAGCCATCCTCAGCCAGCAAAGGAGCCTGCAACTGAGGGTGTAAAATTTTGAAGCTGAATGGTAACACTGACAGAAGAGGTAGCCAGGGTTTTATCAACATATATTTGGCTTTCTCTCCTTCTTCTCCAAGCCAATAGCCATAAACCTCTTCAGTCCACTCCTTCATCCCTGAATCTGACCCTCCACAGAGAAATTTGGGAATGAACATGAGTACTGTAACTAAGGCAGTCTGTAGTCAGTTGTCTGCTATGCATCACTGTACTGTTAATCACCATAAGAAGCTCATTTATCCCTACAGTCTCCTTGTGGGGCTTTGGCAGAGAAAAACAACGTGCTAAGCTAATTCTTGATATATATGTTGTTTTGGAATGGCTTGGATGTAAACAGGAAATAGAAAATTACATAGGGAACCAGACCAGAAACAGAGATGTTGACAGCTTGGAGAATTTGTGCATACAGATTAAAATCACCCCTTGTCATACTTTTTCTTAGCATCTCAAAATATGTTAAGGCTGCAACAGAAACAAGCAAAAAGATATGACATTTCCTCAGAAATCTTGACATTTTAGGTTCTGATCCGGCAAATGCTTTGGCACAAGCCCAAATTAGGGTGTAATTACGTCTATTGAACCTAATGTGGCTAATCATATAGGCAAAGTTGGATGTCGGCAGAAGTGCTAGGAGAATCAAGATTAATTATGCATAAATTTTGTCACAAAACATACTGACCTGTAAGGCAATTTTCCTAAGCTCTACTGAGAGTATTGGCTGCTGCATGAACAACTATACCCTTAAATAGTGCATTTACACACCTGTCTTGACAATGGAACCTTAAAAACAGCCTTTTAATGCAGATGAAGGTAGAAAAAATTTTACATTAATCCAATTTCCTTGACTTTATAACATGAAGTTTTCAATGAATCAAAATGCCGATAATGTTATTCACGTCCTATCGTATATTTCACACAGACAGTCAAAAATTCATCCCTCCAAAAAATCACTAGTACAATGACTAAAGCTAGAATATTCAAAAGCAAAGTAGCACTCAGCCAGTTGTTTCTATAATTTAAAAATTGTAGAATTCCACAGTTTATGCAAAATTTTAGAGCGGCCTTTTTTATTTGTCAGATCTTATTCCTGAGTAGTGATTGGACAGATGGTGTGAGCTATGTGGGGGTTTTTTTGTCACAGGAAATCTTATCTGTTCATTTACTTAATGAGTGCATATTCCTGACATAACTAGTTGAATGTGTGTGCTTGAAAAGCAATTTTAACTGATGTTTTTCTTGCACCAAAAATTGCAGGCTGAAAATTTTTTCTAAATAATTTGGCCAATAAAACATTCAGATCCATGTCCAAGGGTTGTAAGTTTAATAGCAGGTGTGACAAACACATGAGAAGAAACAAGTGACCAGAGTTTCCAAGTCATTGGAAAACTTCTTTGGATAACTCACATATGCTTTCACTCAGCCACGTTCCCTAACATTTGCCACGGGCACAGGACTATGATGCATCCCAGGGGTTTAAGGTGAAAAGACATTACCTTTTATTATGGGATATGAATTAAAGTTAATGGTAATAATGGGGACAAGAAAGAACTGAAATATAATCTCCAGAGACCATTAGGACATTGTTCGTACAATGACAAGTCCAAAGAAAATGTTTCAATTCAGCTCAAAGCCTAATTAAATTATGCAAATTTAATAGATGCATTCTATATGATAAAAATTATATTTTATAAATATAGCAATATTTTAAATTATTATAACTATTGTAAAATAAAACCATTTTGATTTCATTTTTTCCCAATAGAAAACAAGATCTTAGTAATAAAAATTTCTCACTACCCACTTCAGTTTTGCAGAGACTGAAGTTTCTGTTGGGCAGATTGACAAAATCCTGATCAGGAAAGGTTGTTACGGTAAAGTGAGCACCAGATAAAAACTCATGTGTTTGCAGAAAATGAGCTAAAAATGAGGAAAAAAAAAGATTACTAAAACCAGGACTAATTATTGAATATTGAATTAATACTGCTCTAGCCACAACGTCAAGAGCAGGAGCAGCTGCTCACTCATATTTTTCTTAGGCAAGGAAGACTGACGTAGGCTTCACCAAGACCTAAGCATTTGCAGAGTGGTGTCCATACATATTTTCCTGGAGTGAATACACCCTCTTGGCTCATATTTTCAGATTTTCCCAAGCATGTAACAGGACAGCAAGCAATGTCAGCAGCTGACAGCAGAACCTTTTGCTTACCTGTGCCCTGTCAGATCTATAGGTGCATCCTCATCACAGAAATATGTAACACAGGGAGCTGCCTCACTGAACCCGAGGACAGGTCTACAAAGGATGCACTCACGAATTTTTTTGGCTGTACCAGGAAAAGAGACATATGGGAGTGGTTCATTACTGATCTTTCCAGCAGGGTTTTACCCAGTACTGTCAGCTTTAAGGAGTTCATGTGAGTCCAAACAAAATGATAGAGAGATACAATACCTTGGCTGACAAATCATACGGCTCTGGGAGCAGATGCTTGAAGGGAAGGATAACACTTCTCCAAGTGAGGTCCCTGCAGAGGTGACAGTGTGTCTTCAGAGGCTGGAGTGCCAGAGGACAGACTTGAATCAGCAAAGATCAGAAATAAAGCCCAGAAATTTTAGGAAGAAGAGGTTTTTACCATATGTTAAAAAGCATGTCAACAACCACAATGTGAATATTTAGTAGAGGAGCTTTAATGTGGCTGCTTCACTTTTGATTTGTGTGGCACATATTTCATGCCAGTCCATACATGCTTCAGGTTATAGTTTTGTCATGGGGATCAGCTGGATACATCCTTGAATCACCTTCAAAGTGACCTTAGTTTTAGTGATTCAAGTAAATAATAGGCCTGGTTCATTAGCTCCAAAAATTCCAGGAGCAAAGGAAGAAAGTAAAAAAAGTATGGCCATGGCCCAACCTGCAAATACAGGATAATCTCCCATAACAGGAATGTTTAAAAGTAAAAACCTTTTACAGTGTAACTGTAACCTGGCTGTATAATTCATATGTATTGGGAATCTTTCAGCTGGCCAGAGATGTTATAATTATAACACAGGAATCTGACTATGAATTTGGCATATCAGTTTTGAAAAGATGCCCCAGGGCTTCCAAGGTCCCATAATTTTACTTGAGCAGTAATGGAATAAATACAATCTAGATACATGTTGCTGTTCTTCAGCATAACTACTTCTTCAGGCAGATTTACCATAACGCACTCTGAACAGAAAAACTATGGCTCATTTACAAATGTAATTTCAATTGAGGATAGTTTTCCAATCTTCTTTCATTTGAGTCTCAATTGAACTTCTTCTCCTTTTTGATGGCATGATTAGACATTGTGAGAGCTGTTGCAGATTAGTCAAGCACAGAGAGAGTAAATTGGGAAGGATGTTTTATCAGTGCACGTCACAATATATGAAAGCAGATGTGTATGCTCTGAGCTGTTCCCTCAAATTACTGTTATGGAATAATTTAGCCCTTTTGATTCTCACAGATTACTGCTTCCACTGATCATGCTGTCAAAATCAAAGTGAGCACTTCATTCCGCTTTTATTCATGCCAGATCTATTTTGCTTTCATAATGAGCAGATATTACCACTGCACAAAGAGGATAAAGACATTCACAGTGATAGATAGGCGAGAGATTAAATGGGATCTTTATGACTTCTTCAGCCATCAGTTTTGACTGTGCGATAAGACGAGTCGAGTTGGGCACTGATTTGTTCTTTATTGGAGCCAATATTAGCATGGGCTTACCGGTGCACAGTCTGATAAAATCCATTTAAGGTGGAATCTGTAAAACAATTCACGAGTTACAAGAACTTCTTCTATAAAATGCATCTGCAGCAACCTCTGCAAAGGCAAAATAAGACATTTTACCATTATAACTCCTTACTTTCTGCGGCAATAATCAATTTATAATTAGTTTATCATCCTGTGATTTATCAACCTAGATCCTGGAACCACAGGTTTAAATCCTTACACTCAAATGTCCCCTTAGCTTGCCATTGTGTTCTAAGGTCTGTTTGGACAAACCCTTAAAAACCAAGCCCTACCTGATCTACACAAGTTTTAGAGGTTGTCTGGCCAAGTTTTCCCACTTTGGCTATAGGCTTCCCACCTGCCTCACAGTCCTCTTTTCTTTACAGGGTTTCTCCCACCTCTTCTCCAGCCTGCAGAAAGAACAGTGTTACATGTCCATGGCTTGCAAGTCCTTTGCCATAAAAAGTCCCCTAGAAATACTATCAGATACGGGCCAGTAAAGTGTGTTTTAGGGAAATTTGAACACCTTCCACTGGGAAGCTGAGACTTTGGTAATAAGAATTGTCCTGCTTCATTTTCAAATATCTCAGAGTGGGGTTGGGGGTCACATGTCTTTCTGGCAGAACAAGTCTTGCTGTTTTTCATTCCAGAAGCAGATTACAACAGAGTTATGGAGGGAATGGCACATGAACCCTGCTATCCATCACCACTATGGATGCTGGGATTGCCTGAAAATGGGAGGAGAGGAGATGCATATTTTCATTCTGCAGTTCAAGGCTCCTGGGATCCAGCCCAATTACTCAGCCAAAAGTCCAAGAGCAACATTTGCTCCTCAGGATTACCTGTTCTGTTGTGGTTGAAGGAAAGAGTTATCACAGATAAACGGTGATCTGGGGATTAGGATCAGCATCCAGAGTTGCAAATGGTATATGAACACATTATAACCAAGTTATCTCTGTATTTTTGACTGGCAAAATAATCTTCTGAGGGACAGATTTTTTAGGAGATCAAAGTCTAGCATGATTCTGAGATTAATCATAAACGGCTGAAGGGGTTGGGGACAATTTTCACTTCCAGATGCCAACTCAATTCTGCCCTGTTTCCAGACAAAGGTGTTTGTTTACTTAGAGCATTTATGTAATTTACTGTTCCTCTGGATTATGAGTGGGCCCAAAAGCATCAATCAAAGTCTCACTGAATTTGATCTTGTTCCAACTCATTCTGAAAGCTCACCCTGAGAAGTTTTCTCTAAGGAATGCCCATGACCCTACCCACATCCCTCTCTGCACATGGAAATCCCATGAGGCCTCTACAAATCTTCCAGCCCTACATAAGGCTACTCAGCAGCTGATCCTAAGTGGTTATTCACTTCAGTCCATATCAGGAGCATGTTTCACACCTGTTAAACCAGCACACACAACATAGCCACAAGGCAGACACTATTTTTGTCCTTCCTCTGCTTTTATTATGATGAACTGGCTCAACTGCTTGGAAAAACATTTTTTTTTATGTTTTTCAGTGTGCTGAGGAAGCAGTTGGTTAATACATACTTCTGTAGGGAAGTAAAGAGACAATAACAACTCTTTGTGATGACCTGGCTGTATATGTCATTTCTTGCATCTGTAATTATAAATTATATGTATGTAGTTATGATTCATATATTAGCCAACAATTTCTTTCAAAGTGTAAGTCCAACTAACTCAGTAGACATCATGGTAGTCAATATATTGTGAACCAAAACTTTTATGGACAACTCAAAGTTGGCAAGGTTGAAAAAAACACAATACAACCCAAACCTAGATAAATGAAGCATGCAGAAGTAATGATTGACTTTACATCTGTATTAACAGACAGATGAATGGAAAACCAACAATAGCACAACAGCCACATGAAGTTCACAGCCAGCTTCAGTTAGGAGTGCTGAGCTCTCTCACCACTGGATGAATCAAGGAGACCAACAGGTCCTTGTCATTAGTCATCTCATATTTTCTCCTTATTTCAAGCTCAGTCACAAATTTGGTACTTGGACCAAATTTACTACCTATTTTCTACAATTCATAGGTTTTCTGAAGAGAAAAACAGGCTTGGTATGATATTTTGCTTTAAGAAAACAAGAAATCCAAGGTTTTGAGATAGAAATTGATGATTTCAATTAAGTCAACATCATTCCTTTGCACAGACAACATAACCCCAAACAGACAGTGCCTGGTACCATATAACACTCCAGATTAATATTGACAAATGACAACTTCTCATTCTACCTTGTATTACCAGTATCCTGTAGGTAAAAGTCATAAACAATTTTCTTGTATTCATCCATGAAAAGACAGCTCCCCTGTGCTCTTAAACAACTGGGGATAGATGACTCTTGCCTCCAGCACAGTCAGCAGTGCTGACCCAAGGCAGGGTGATGACTTTGTCCTCACAGACGTGTGCCACCTACATGCACTACAAGTATATGGCAGTGTAGAAGACCCTATCAAGAAAAAAGCAACTATTAAATGGGTCACTGCACCTTGCTGTGCACACCTTAATGTTCCCAAGCATCTTTTCTTAGGCAATTAGAGAGTGAATTAAAAGAGGTCTTTAAAAGAATCTGGTGTTGGGGACATCTACAGGAGCACAATTTATACCCATGAGGAAGTTCTTACTTAATTTGGCCTTACTTTTACTCGTCTGAAAGAACACAAATAGATCCAAGATAGGTGTTTTCCTGTTACTCTAAAAATCCACAGGTGGCATAAATGCTTTAACTGCCAGTCCCTCTTCACAAGAAACCAAAGAGGATTCTCCACTGTGGTTACAGAAAGATGCTTAAGAACTGGGGTGAAGTTCTGGTTCTGTTGGGTAAGACACCTCAGCGTCTCAAGTCTAATAATGTATAATTCATTTTCTGCATTTTAATCCCATCAGAGAAATAACAGTGTTTAAACACCAATAAAACCAGCATTACCTCTATATACAGAGGTTTCGGTGGTTTAACAATGAAATAACAAATGTTGTAGCTCATAATGCTGCTTCTTCTGGGAGGACACATGTGGAGACCTGCTGCTCACACCTGCTTTAGGAAAGGATTCCACCCAGACACATGCACACACTTTCTGGCCTCAGCAAGCTGTTGGGTGTGCAAATGGGCTAGAGTATAAACACAAGAGGAAATACAAAACTGTGACTGATAACTTTGCATACACACAAGCATCTTTCTTCCAGACAAAACATTTTGTCATATCTCTTTTTCAGCTTCCCATCCTGTAAAATGAGGATAATCATAATTACCTCATTGGCATGGAGACAAATTAACCAGCCTTCAAGAAATGCCATAAGAGCTTTGAAGGGTTTGTGTTACAGTAACAGAAAATATGAACAGAGAGATGATATACAAATAATGAAGCAGAGGAAGTTAGTGAAATAGGAGCAAGGTACCCCATCCTGAAAATAGAGTGGAATGTGAGGCCTGCAGAAACTCAGTGAGTATTTGATAAGGCAATCAAAAATGTATCTGAGCTAAAGCATTGCTATAAGAACAGTCATAGTCATTCATCGTGGGTGTCATTAAATATGACCACAGTGTGATTTGTGCCAGTGTTATGGGATTGATTTCATCTGTGTCTGGACTGCTTGCTGTGTTAATTCCACCAGTAAGTCATTTTATAGCTTTGGTATGTAGTGACTGGGTATAAACTCCCAAACTTCTGAACCAATGCCCACAACAAACCTCACCTGAGTGGTCCATCATGGCATCGAAGGCTGTGCTACCCATCCTTCCAGACAGCAGTGCCATGGACCTGGAGCATGTTTGGGAAGGCCAGTGCAGCTCCTCCTGCTCCCAGCACCAGGAGCCTTCACACAGCTGGCCTCAGCACTGGGAGAATCACCCATAGCACAGGCTCATGTCAAAGGCATTGCTGTGACCACAGCTGAGAACATTTGGATTGAACTAAAGTTTAATTGGGATGATACTAAGAAATGGTAATGATTTCTGACATGAATGAATTATGGGCTGGTGCCATTCTAAGAAGAACGTTCTTATCTGTGCTAAAGTTACCTTAAGGAGATAAGGAAACACATTAAGAAGGAACTTAGGCCATTATCCCAGCTAAAAACCAAGGAACTCAAGGTAAAATATGATCCCATTGAAGGATTTGTGGACGTTACTACAGTAGGTATGTGCCATATGCTGAATGCTATACCCAACAAAGGCTGTTTTTCTACACTTGTCTTAAAATGAGCCATTTGCAAATAGAAGTGTTTTCAAAGGTCAGGGAAACATGACTTTCAAGGACAGTGAATTGTCAACATATCTGAGAGGCTTAGAGAAAAGAGGACCATCTGGAATGAGTTATCTCTATGTTATTTTACAAACCATAGAGAAGAAAGCAGAAGAAATCAGAAAATACAGCTATGAAGGTAGCTTCTCATTCAAGTTCAACCCCAAAGAATCATTAATGTCACAAGCATATGGCAAGATATAAACCAAATTTGTTCACGTGACCTGATATGCTTCCTGTAAGATGTCCAGGCCCTACAGCACTGATGAGAAGAATTGGTTTTGTGTTTGCACTCATCAGAGAAAGAGCCAAAAGACCAGACTAAGAAAGAGGAGAGGAAGAACATATATCAGTTTCTGTAGTAGCACGGCCCTTAGGAAAAGCCTTAAGAAAACTGAGAGGTTGCTGTTGCCCAAGCTTTATCTTAGATCTGGAATGATGAGAAGCGACAGCAGCTCTTGTTGCCTGGCTCCTGCCCAGCTCAGGGACATAAGACAGTGCAGCCTCAGTACATAGAGTGGAGCAGATGTTCCCACAGCCCAGTTATTTATTAACCTCAGAGGAGCCGTTCACAGAGCCTCTGCTGAGTGCTGAGAACAAAAAAATGTCTCAATAAGGGGTGCACAGTCAAGGAGGGCCCCTGTCTGGGATGGGCACAGGCAGTGACAGGGAGAAACAGACACCACCAGAATCACCAAATGAGGAAGGAGGTGCCTCTGCCTTCCCTGTCACCCCTGTTTTGCAGGAATTGTTACGGTGACATTCCCACGAGCCTGCGTCCCCACAGCTTTAGAGTGAAGACTGTGCCACAGAGCAGGTACAGCCCTGTCACAGTGCCTATGGGCAGCAAGGCAGCCTAAAAGAAGACCAACAGATTGTATTTGCACTAAAGACTCCTGTGAAATCATGTGAG
This sequence comes from Edolisoma coerulescens, assembly GCA_013397115.1. Classification (NCBI taxonomy): domain Eukaryota; kingdom Metazoa; phylum Chordata; class Aves; order Passeriformes; family Campephagidae; genus Edolisoma; species Edolisoma coerulescens. The sequence continues at coordinate 322,521 of VWZW01004129.1, forward strand.
AAATCTGCATTTGGGTGAATTTGTTGCCATGTTGCCTTTGGCAAACCCAGTGTTTGTAATTGCCACGCTGCTGTGCTGCTCACAGCACACAACCACCATGTCCTGCACACCAAACACGCTTCTCCTGTCCATGCTGAGGAGCACAGGCAGACTGATGGGAACAGCACTGTTTTAACTTGCTGTTGAATGACACTCTGACTACTTAATAACCTCTCCTGTTCCCTGATTTAAGCTACTGTCAGAATTTAAAGTTTTAGCAGGGCAGGAGCAAAGCCACTGTAAAAGTAAAAACCAAAATGCTGCAGAGAACTAGAAAATGAAAGGAAGAAAAACAACTGTTCCTGATGTTAAATTCAATGGCAGTAAATCCCCTTCTTTTTTCCAGTAGGTTTTTTTTCAGAAATAATTTACAGTCCAAAATGTATCTCATGGCATACAAATCAATCTCTATTGAGCCTGCCTGCCGTTAGAGAAGGTCCAGAAGAGAAAAAAATAAAAATGAACAATAAATAGTTGCATTCTGACACATTTTTCATTTTGAAGATGTCTGTTGTTTATGTTGTTCATAAAGTTTAAATAAAAGTCCAGGTTGTACTTCAGATGATGGCCCCATTTTGCAGTAAGGCCAGTGGGCTACCAGGGGATTTTCACTGCTGCAGAGCATCTGGAGCTGGAGCCTTGCAGATGTGCAGGAGCTCCAGCAAGCCTAAACCACAGAGTGACAATTAACACCAGCAAACAGCCATCAAAAGGAGACTGTGCTGTTTCAGCCCTGATTCCAGAACAAAACCAGTTCCCTTTGGTCCAACCAGTGTGTTTTAAATACTTTGATGAAGTTTCCACCTTAAGGATTGCAGGGAGGAAAAAATAGAAAAGCAAATTGCAGAGTGTAGTCTGAAGTACTTGCGATCCTTGTGACAAATACTAATGTATAAATCAGCAGCCCAATCCAGGCCCGGGCCGCTGATCATGTTCTTTGCTGAAATGTCACCTGTTCCTATCTAACGATTTGCATAATGCAAAGCTTCTCACTCGTAAAATACAGATTAAGAGGGGAAGCAAAGAGTCATTCTCGAACCATGGAGCCATTTCAAAAGGAAAAAAAAAAAAAAAGCAGTCTTTACTATTAACCCTGTCACAGCCACAGGCTTTATTCCCCTGTTTTCTATTTGAAACGATGGCTCCATTGGGAAAGGGAAATAACCAGTAAGAATCCAGCCTTGCCTTTTTTATTGGTTTGCTTCATTTCTGTTAGACTCTCAGATTTAACATGAACAGAAGTGCAATAATTAAACCATTTAACACTGGAATGTTGGTGAAACATTTAACTGGTCTCATAAAGCCTGTCTGAAATGCATGGACATCTATCAACAGATTCCTGTCAGCTCCAACACGGTAAGGCTCCAGTAGCCATTTTGAGGAAGTTTCTTTACTATTTTTGTCCCTATACTTTCTAATTTACCATAAGACGTATGTCTCTGAGCGCTGTCTCACTGCCTAGGACGAAGGGGGGGCTTTTTTCTTTCCCTGCAGTGAGGACAACAGCACCAACATCCACACAAAATTCTTTTAAATTAGCTTTATGCAGTATTTGCTTTATATTGCTAATAAAAAGCATTGAGAGTACAGCTGGAATTACAGACATAGAAATGGAAAGATGTGTTGAGCTGACTATTTCAGGTTTGAAAACAATTGTAATTGTTAAAGGTTAGAATGAGGCTTGTCCTTTCCCACATAATCCTAAAAAAGACCAGTCTCCTGCAGGGCTCTCAGCTGTCCCTGTAAGCAGCTGGTCTTGACCATCAGCAGAAACTGGGTGCTGGCACTCATTTGGCTCAGGGTGGTAACTCCTTTGCTCCAACTGACTGTACTCTTCTGAGGCACAGTTTTTCAAGGGATGGAATCTGTTTTCTTGCAAGAGATTCAAACTGGCGTATGCATGTATAACACAAGGGCACAGTTGTGGCTGCAGCCTGTGCCACATCTTTTACAGGGACTTTTTACAAGGGCGTGCAGCGATAGGACAAGGCAGAATGGCTTTAAACTGAGAATAGGTATAGATCAGATGTTAGGAAGAAATTGTTTACTGTGAGGGTGGTGAGGCACTGGCACAGGTTGCCCAAAGAAGCTGCGGCTGCTGCCCCATCCCTGGAAGTGTTCAAGACCAGAATGGATCAGGCTTGGAGCAAGCTGGGATAGTGGAAGGTGTCCCTTCCACTGGGAAGGAGGGGAGGAGCAGGTTGGCAGGAGGGTTGGAGTGAGATGGCCTTTAAGGTCCCTTCCAACCCAAACCATCCTATGATTCTATGACGATCATCTCCCTCAGGCCAGCTGTGCCTGGCAAAACCCCTGCCCAAGACATTTGGCCTAGGCAAAATGTTTTTTATAACAGTTTAAGATCTCCATACCTAAGAGACAAGCTTCTGCGTGCTGTTGTGGCAGGGTGGGAGATGGAGCACGCGTGAATGCTGCCACACCCTGTGTTTGACCGCCTGCAGAGCAGCCCTGGGGATTTGCAGAGAAACAGGTTTTATTCTGGTGTTCCCCACTGGGCTGCCAGTGCCAAAGCCCATTAACCTGCTGGGAATGGTGCAAAGCTTATCTATTTCTCGTGGTCCTGAACTGCAAGTTGCTGAAGTCTCCTTGCTTTTTCTGGCAAGAGAAATTTGACATAATGAACTTGCTGCACCCCAGATACTTCTGTTTCTTTCAGGAGGCTGCACTTGTTCACTCACCACTGATTAAGCAGTTTCATGATTTTTTCCTCACGATTTTTAAATCCTGGGGGAAATAAATAAGAAAACCTGAGCATAATAAGGTGCAATAATAACGACTAAGCCTGCAGCCTTTTCTCATAGGCACACCCATGGGGCAGGAGTGGGAAGAGTGCCACTTGTGAGACTAAAGGTTGGGTCAGTTACTAGGGATAAGGCAGAAAGCTTTGATATTAGATATTTTCTGTTTATTTAGAGATTCTTTTCTGATTATGCAAACCTGAACAAGAATATGAGTTTAACAATAACCTGAAGTTTTAAGAGATCTTAGGGAAGAAAGGTAAAATTCAGGGTATTTAAGGCTTGAAGGTGTCACATAGCAACAGAACCTCTTAAGTGATGCTGGAAGATGAGTTTAGACACAAAATTCAACACTGATTTCCATGGGACTCATAAAACAGACTTTTCAGAAGAGATAACCCTTTCCCACAAAGGGTTACTCCCTTCCTTACTGTCTGTTTTCACAAAACTAGTCAGAAATCACACACACACGGCCAGTTCAGTGAAGATTCTCCAAAAAACATGACAAAAACATGGACAAACAGTGAAATACAGGACAGGACTTCATGGAGATGAAGCTAAAGGTGGAAAATAAGGGGATTCAGCTGACGAAGAAACTGGAAAGGGGGCATCAGAGACTAATTTTACGTCACAGCTTAACTATAGATCATATCAAAGTGTGGGTGTTACTGGGTTTTTCCCTCCTTAATACTCTCATTTTATAGTCAATCTTTCAAAATCCAGTCTAAAAAGAGATACTTTCTGAAGTCAAGGGCAATAATCTAGGACTCAGAGAAAAGTAACTCAGAAGAGAATCCAGCCAGGTTCCAAGAACTGATGTCCATGGAGACTGCCAAAGGGACAGTGTTCTGTAATACTTCTAATAAAAATAGGCACAATGGCTGCACAAACATCAGCAAAAGTTACTGGGAACACTTCCCTGCTAACTGCCTGGGCCCACCTCTTCTTCCAGGTATTTCTAACTTTCTGATATGGCACAGGGAGGTAGAGCAAGGTGAGGACAGTGCTAAGGAAGGACAGACTCCTGTTACACCTGGGCTTTTCCCTCTTGCATCACCATTTTTTTCTCCATTAGTGGTTCCTGATCCCACTGTCATCTTCAGTCTTGAGAATCTGCTGGCAGATTACATAAAGTACACCCTCTTCCTGGAAGTCTGTGGACTAGATGGTCTAATGGGTCTTCTCCATTGCACATCCGTGATTTTTGTCTTTTTACAGTACCTCACTCCCTGTTTCCCTTTCCATCTCCTTCTGCAAATTGAGACTGGCTGAGGGGAAGCTTAAAAGAGAATGAACTGTCACTTAAACTCTGTGCATCACTCAGTCATTCTTATAAAAGGGGATCTCATATGGCATCAGCTCTGCCAGGAAAGCCAAGCCACTCAAAATTTCTCAATATTCAAGATGTGCAGAATAAATTACACAGACCATGTTTGTCCACAAACACTTCTTTCAGAAGGAACATTGCTGCTTGGAGATGCCTGCAGCATGTCAGCTGACACACAGTCACACACACACGGCCTTCAGAAGCTTCAGCACTTCCAAAAAAGCACCTGCATCTTTCCACAGAAGCGTGGGGCAATTGCTACATTTGTTTGTATTGCATAAGGACAGCTGTAGGATTCTCTAGGCTTGTCTGCACTTGGTGTAAGGGTCTATAAACCAGTGCCTCCCCTGGACACGGGCTAAATTACCAAATCTAAAGTCTATCTTAATTTACACTGTACATTTTTAGGATTATGTTTTTGACACCAGGAGAATTCATTCATCCTGCTGCACTTTTTAATGCAGAGGTTGCTGTGCTAACTCTATTCCTCCCACAGCTGAGAATGAGCTGTCTATAGCCACACACTTAATTAACACAGGCTTCTTTAATTGACATCCCTTACCTTCACGTAGAGGCTATTACTTATTTATGTCCAGCATGGGCAGAGCAATGGCTGCAGCACACCTGGCACTGTGCTGCTGACTCTCAGATATGGTTCTGCCCTCAGACTCAATGGCAGAGCAGCAGTGAATATTCACTTCCAGTGAGTGCTGCAAAAATCCAAAGCAGCCAAACACTGAAATACAGGTTTAAGTCACGGAGTTAATTGTTGAATTGGAAGCAGAGCCAAGCGCTGCTTCTCTGTGAGGTATTTTTCTAATACAAGAAGCAAACTTTTATATTTTCAGCAGTATTATATAACATATTCCCTTCTGTTTGAATTCCATTAATACTTCTACACCTTTCTTAGCATTGCTCAGACCTGTTCATCTTCTTCCACAGCAATATCTAGGATTATCATACATTGCTTACATTTATCCAAGTTAAACATTATTTTGCACAAGCTGTCTATGCAAAATGATAATAATAAAGCTATTAGTGATTGCTGTGCTTGAGTCTGAACAAAAGGTGAGCTGTTTTTCTGCTCTATGGAGAATTCTAGTAATCTTCAGGGAAAAAAAAGGAGAAACAGACATGGGGAGAGAATCAAATGGGTTGCAGGGTCAATGGGTATTATCTGAAATATTTAATAACCCTAGTATCACAACTCTTTGGTTATAATTCTGTCCAAAAGAACAGATGTGATATGATCATTCTCTCTCTCTTTTTTTTTTTTTTTGGACAAGTACTGATCAAGGAAAGTGAGTGATTTTCCCCTCCAGTTCTTTCCCTCTGCTTCTGTCTCTTGAGAACAATCCCTTTGCTGATTCTCGTGGCTGAGATTACAGTCCCATTTACAAGAAGCATCTGTCTGTCTTAAAGTGGACCAATGTGAAAGATAGATAATAAGATTATTTATTTTCTGTGCTCAATTACAACAAAAGTTCAAGTTTACACAAATGCCATTTACTGCTCAGGTTCTTTCTTATAAACATCTCAAAAGTAAGATGCTTATTATTTCATTGAAATTGTAGCATTTTCCTTGCAGATTCTTCTTATACTTTCTAGGATATGAAAATCTGCATTAAACAATATCCTGAGGTACAGAGCTGCACAGATCCAAAAGACGGAGACCAACAGACAAAACACCCCAAATGAGGTGTAAAACATCATATTAAAAGCACCCCATTGCATTCACTCTCATACAGTGAATCCTAAAATTTACTAGGGGTAAAAAAATTTCAAGGTCAACTCCACTGCGTTTTTACCAAAAACCACTAAGGAAAAACCACAATAGGAAGCAGAAGAAAATTTTTTTTGTCCTTGATTTTCCCTTGAATGGAGACAATCTGCTAGAATTTGCATTATACACTCGGGGGCCCAGTTCCCTCCCTCCCGCCTTAACCACTCACCCCTGCTGGAGAAGTCAATGGGTGTTCGGTGTTCCTTGCTGAGGCAGAATTGATTTGCTTGTGTTTCAGATGCTCATATCTCAGCTCTTCACAGTGCAAATAAATTGACAACTTTTCCAAACTATGAACAACCTGCTTTCCCCCTGTAATCTCAGATAATAGAATGTATGTATGAAATATTCATATTACAGAATAGAATAATTCAGTTGGAAGTGACCTACAATGATCATTAAGTCCAGCTGCCTGTTGTCAGCATCTTACTTGTTAAAAACAAAAAGAAATCCCAAAAGTTGTGGGGGGTGGGGGTGGGGAGACAAAAAAAGAGTGAAGGTTTTATGCCTGTACAGCTAATATTAGGAAAATTAAAATCGACAAAATCTGGTTCCTGAGCCCCCTTTCTTACTAACCCAGGAGTCACCTAGCCCGTGGTTTGGTGTGGATTTCCTGGGAGAACAAGCTCTTGGCAGATGTTTCCAAGCAGCAATGCTTGCAAAGGAGTGTGTATTCTCAAATTGTAGATGGATGGTTAAGATATCAGAAAAGAGGGAAGGAAAAATCTCCTCCTTAATATATTTAGAGCCACCTTGTGGTCCCTCTTTGGATATCTCCTTCACCCGTCTCCCGGGAGCTGGCAGGTTGGATGGCTCTCAGGCATCTGTGAGCTGAGGGCTGCTCCCATCACACCAGGCACTGCCATCCCCCTGAGCCCCACCACGGCAGATTTTTTTAATGGTCTGAGGCAACCTAGTTATTTGTTTATGCTCCTGTATAACATGATTTCCCAGACAGTAACCTCAAAAATACTTCACAGAACTTAAATAAGAAGGAAAGAAAATGAGCATGAAGGCAGTTTGCTCTTCTAGCCTTTCCTTCCAGCTTCCAGAAGCTGGAACCTGGTGATGTTTTTAGTATTTTTCCACACCAAATGAGACACTTATTTATCCGTACCATGGGACAATAGTGGAAAAAATTTCCTACAGCCTATCTGAGATAGAGGCGCACAATGCAGGCAGTAATGAATGGGTTTCCAACTTGTGCAACAGTCCTGTACTAAAAATAAAAAATGGTATCATGATACTGTTAAAAATCCCCTATTTACAAATATTCAAAATATCATATGTTGGGACTGCCTTGGCTCTGTAAAACCTTTTAATTGGTTAATTTTGACATATAAAGTCAGGATATTACTAATATTTTTAAAGTTAAACAAGTGTTTTGTCAACCCAAGATCCAATTTTTTTTCCGGAGATTTTATTTCTGATGTTGATGCAGAAGAGGTGACAATGGAATTGGGTAGGGCAAGATGATCTGACCTCTTTATAAAATTGAAGTCATTGAAAAACTCATTCGTCTGCTCCTTTTTTACCCCACGGAGGGCAACCAGCAGATTTGTTGAACAATTCAGGGTGCCTAGAAGAGGTTTGATAATCCATGCTCTGGAAGTGCCTCTCCAGGGGAGCCACTTCCAGTGCAGGTATCCAAATGGCAAATTCCACTGCGAGGTGAAATTACTGCTACCCATGGTCTCTGCAGATGTTTTCTCATCCCTGACAGCATCAATTACTTAAGTTTGATTGTACATCAATTTAAATTAGTATAGCTAAGGGTGTGTTTAGAGCCAATTTAAACAAAGGATGGAAAATAGTGATGTCCTTAAATCAGCCTAGAACATCTCACATTTCCATACCTCTTTCAGGTATGGGGGTTTGTTTGTACCAGTACAATTTTTAGCTTTGTGCAAGATTATATTTTTTCCCCTCAATTAGCACCCCTGTCAAAGTCTCCTGAAGCCAATGAGAGTCTTTTCAATGACTTTATTAGATTTTAGATCCACTCAAATCCTTCAGTTCATGACCTGTAATGATTTCAGCAGGCTCTGGTGGAGCAGTGCACTGACCACCACGCCCACACACAGATGGACATGTTCAACTCCAGTGCATTCCCCAAGCTTCTATTTGCTATTTTCTTAAGATGTCTCCAATTTCCCACTCCAGTCACAGTGAAGAAAGTGAAGTTGGCACTGAATTACTTTGAATTTCCTCTTATTCAAAGGAGGAGTTCCTTACAACAGCTTAAGCAAAACATTTATTTTACTGCTATTTGAAAAAAAGGAGAGCAGGGGAGGCACATTTTCCTTCCTTGGGATAAAAGCACCCTTTGGATGCACCTCATAAAGTTGTTGAATATATAACTTCCTCTCCCTGGATGTGTCTATCCAAGCAGCACTGAAAGGATACTTGTAGGCCAGGCTGGTGCTGAGCTCCAGTTTTCCCAGCCTGGAAGCTGCTCCTACCCCTGCTCTAGGCCCAGGACCTGCCATGGGTCACCTCTGCTCAATGCCACCTGTCATGGAGACACCACAGCCTGGACAGAAAAAGGGCAATTTTTTGCTCTAGTTGCCTGTTGGAGACAAGACATGACCTCTGGAAAAGGTCATGGAGAATACTTACAGAAAAGAAAAGTCTAAGTATGTCCTAAGAGGGTACAATAAGGCTATCCATCCCACAGGACACACAGAACACAGAGCAGAGAGAGAAGATCTCCCTCTGAGCTCAGATGCAGCTGAGTTACCGCGTTCCCTCAGCAGACTCACAGCAGCTGGAGCAGGTTTGGAGGAATCCCTCCAAAATCCAACCTGTACTGCTCATGTCCAGGAATGGGATGGCACCTCCAAGCAGTTGGCACTGGAGGTGAAAGAGGAGTGAGTACTTAAGGCTCTACATGGAAAGAAAATGGAGAAGGAGCAAGAAAGAGAAGAAGAGTTTGGTGGCTGCAAGGAGACTGAGCACCTGCAGTGGGCAGAGATTGGAAAAGAGCAGGGGAGAAGAGAAAGGTTGGTCCAGGCAGGTGGGGAAGACCTAGCCCAGTTGGTCCCTGAGCTGGCTGGGAGGGAAGGGAAAGCAAGGAGGAGGAGAAGAGGCTTTGCCTCTGTGCTGGGGAGTGGGAAGGTGCTGGAGTGAGGTGGTTAATAGACCGCACTCGGCTGCCTCACCAGGAATGGCAGTGACACCTGACTGGGAACTTGGGGAAAGAGTTGGCGGCTTATTAAAGCAGCCGGACCCCGGCTGAACCCCACGACTACACGCTAGGATTGCTGTGTGCCCCTTGATAACTCACAGCTGCTGATAAAGTCCACTGGTAATGGCTTTTTGCTAATGAGAAAAGTGCTGCTGATTATGACAAATAGCCTTGGACCAACAGGCTAAGCTGCTACATAGGCTCCCAATTGTCAGTCTGGGTGATTTTTGCATTTCATTATTTCTTTCCTGACGTCCTGGCTCCTTCTATCTTTAACGTACTCCCAGAGCCGTGTGTCACAATTTTAATAACACTTCTTTATCTCAATTTTTCCCCCCTCTCTCCATGGGAGCTGGAAACAAAAGGCTGTTACAGAAATAATGTTTAACCTCGCTCCTGTGCTGCAGCAAAAGAAACCCCACAGCTATTGTTCAAGAATTAAAAAGGCATAAATGGGGCGCACAGAGCCCGCTCAACCCTTAAAGACAGACTTTTAAAAATACCTCTTATTACTATTATTTAGAGCTCTTTCATGCACAGCTTTGAGGCCTGCCATGTTCCCTTTCTCTTATCCTGTGACAAAGGTATAGCACATATCTAAGCACAGAGAATGAAACCTTGGTGGACAGTGACACTGTCTCACTGTTTTGAATGCCTTCTAATAATAGCAATATTATTTTAAAGGGAAGAATGTAGGGGGGAGAAGCCATCGAGGATTCAGAATAAACCTGCTATCTTCTTTGGAATTGGTTACAAGTCACTTTGTCTTTAAAAAAATGAAAGCTGAAGAGTATGGGGTGGGTAAAGCAGAACAAAGGCCAGTGCATGTCCTAAGACAAGATGTGAAAATGATGTTTTTCGGCCCTTAAGATAACAAACCAGCAGCAAACAACTAGAGTTCACTGAGTGCTCTCCTACTCTAGGATTTGCCAAAGAAGATCTCTGCTTTTGAGGATACACAGCTGCCTATGGCTCTTGACTTGTAAAAAGGGCTGGTCCCACTGTCAGATCCTTGCCTGCCTTGTCCATGACCTGGTGTCCTGCAAGAGGGAAAATGGGCAAACCACAGCCCACAGAAGCTCCTTGCAGTGGTTGTGGGGAAGGGAAGGACACGATGGACGTTGTGATGGAGGTAACCCTTGGGCAACTGGGTTTTCAGCTTGCTTGTAAATATAAAACCAAAGAGACAGAAAAATGCTTACAAGAGCAGAATGCTTACAAGTGGCAGACAATGTGGGGGCACAGGCTCTCCCCATCCCCACTAACTAGTTAGACAACGAGGGATCTTAAAAGATTGAATGTTCAGGGGAATCTGCAAAAGAATTGGGAGCTGAATCAGCGTTCAGAGCATGGGATTTAACTGTACAACTTTATGTCTATCACTGGCATTTCTCTTTGTGTGTGATTTCATACATTGCAGCACCAGAATAGCATTTGCTTTACAAGTGTTACAGCTACATTACATCAGAGACATTAAAATCATCTCAGTTGGAAAAGAAAACTGAGCTTAAGACCCTTACTTCTTCTATTATATACAACATGTAACTAAAGGATTCCTGCTTCAGTTTTCAAGCATCTTGAGAAATTTTGGGCTTCCTGAGCTTTATCATCCCAAACTGAAAGTAAGGAGGGATTAAATCTTCAGTTAGGTACAACCTTCACTAATACTTCTTTACGTTTTTCTTGGAAAAGTTATAAATCATGAAAGGAGATAAAAATTGACAAGAAAATTATAGGACCTCTTTGGAGTTTGTTTACTTGAAATTTCCTTTGTCAACACCCTGTTTCTATAGTTGTCTATGAAATCTAACTTGATGAAAACCCTACAAAACATATGAAATTTTTGTACCAAATATTATCTCTCAAGTATTTGGTAATCTTGTTTATTAGAAAATTAAATGCTTTCTACCTGTATGACAGAGCTCACTCTTGCCCTGTACAGCTTGATTATTTAAAATGGTTATTATAAAGAAGTTTGCAAACTGATTTTATTTGCTTTACCACCATTTCTGCTGCTCCACAAGAAGAATCTTTGTGGTATTAATTTTATTCATGCAAGGAAAGTTTACTTGATAAAAATAACACACTCAGTTCACATAAGTCAACTGTAAGCATTGGTGCAAGATCAGAGCCAGAAAATTAATGCACAATCAATTACAAAATGACTCTCAGAGCAACAGCCAGATACTAATCGCTCCCTTAGAGAAGGAAACCTTCACAAAATCCCACTGCTCCTTCAAAGACCCCCTTTGGTTTGCTCCAGCTGATAACCTGCTGAAAATCATTTCCCCTCCTAGGCTCTGTAAAACAAAGTTTGAGGAATAATTCTCAGCTGGGCCATTTCTGGGGTGGCATTTCTGGTACTTATGCACTTCTCCAGTTTTGAGTTTAACTGGGTAATTGTCCACTAACACAGAATTTTCATGTCTCAAGGCTCTGACACCCAAATGCAGTCTTCTCCCTCACATAGTGCCATTGGTTTCAAGTCACTTACCTGAAGCGCAGCCCATTACATTGAATCTAAAGGACCTATGCTAACAATGTCCCTGCTGTTCCCCTCCAGCCAACCTCCAGCCTGCCATTCTCCCTCTGAAATGTCTCCTTCCTTCATCCCTCACAATCACCTGGAAAGTGCCTAGAAGAGCACAGATGCCATTGTAAGAGACATAAATACAGCCAAAACAGAGTTCACACAAACTTTCTGATGGCTAAAGAGTTTTTAACATCTCAGTCAACATCTGGGTTGTAAGCCAATTTTTGTCACTGTTAACCTGGAAAGTTTCAATCATATAAGAAAATCAGTAAAATCCCACAGCAGCTAGAAATCGTAGAACATGCTAACCTGGATGCATCCAATCTTAACAGCAAGAACAGATAAATATTTCTAATATTCATAAATTCAACAGACAGGAATTAAAAACTGTGATTTTCTAATTTTTTCTAATTTTTAACAATATTTCCTAAAAAAAAATTTTTACACTCCATTTGTTGCTGAGATTTTCTTGGCTTGATAGATGTTTGTGTTTGGAAAACATTTCCCAAAATTCAGATTTGGCTGCTATGTATGTGAGGGCATTGTTTTAAGGAAATATTTATATGTTTAGGTCTATTGACCGTTTATGCCATTATTTAAAGGGGTCACAGAAAAGGGCAGTGGTTATTAAAATGGAGAGAGCAAGTGAAAGCAGGAGAGAGACAGAGGGAGCGAGAGGTAAGAAACTCATAATGGGATTTTTCATGTGGAACGATCATTTTATCTAATACGTCTGAAAATGTAATCCATTACTACTAATTACCATGCTGGCATTGAAATACAGGATCACACTTACTCCAGATCCAGATAGAGGCCCAAATCTCTCCATTCATTGTTCTTTCCATCCCACCTCGCCTCCCTCCCTTTCTGCTTCTCCAAGAAGAAATTCAGCCCTTCGGACATTAGTGAAGAAGGGCCCGAGGTCTCCCTATCATCCTAAAGCAGAAGCTAAACAATATTAGCCAATCATTTTTGATAGATGAAGCATGGAAATTAGTTCCAGAGTTTAACTGATAACTGAAACCACACAGTTACATTCCATTATGGCAGCCTTAATTGATGAGCTCATTAAGCCCATTATTAGAGAAATTGATTTCAAATAGGCACTTAAAACTGGCTGGCAAAAGAAAAAGGTGAAGAGATACCGTACAATGTGAAGAAAGTAACTAAAATACATAATGAAGCAAGTAATTTTATAGGTTTGTTTAATGAAAGCCTCAAGAGCATATTAGTTGCTGTGTGGATTTTAAACACTCATTTTATGTACTAATAAAGCTCCCGTCCATTATGGGAGTTCTGAATGCCTCCAATCTTTAATGCAGCTCTGCTACTAATTAATTAATTAACCCCAGATGAAGCAATCAATTAGTCATGCAGAATCGACACTTTAAAGGTCTGCCAGGTAGCACTGGGTACCAGTGCAGAACAGTGGAAGCAAAGTTTCTTTTTAATTATTTTTATATTGCTTTCAGCATAACAGGAAAAAAACAAACAGGGCTGAAATTTAAAAGCTGCATTAGCAGCATAGTAAAAATGAGTGATTAACACTCTGACCTTACATTATTTCAGAGGATAAAGCAGTGGAACAACACTGGGAATTTTAGAGATGGGCTCAGATTGAAGATGCACAACCCAGACAGTTAATTTTTAATACGTTCATCTCAAGCAGCCGCTGCTGCTCAGATTAAATGCAGATGGCTGCAAGTTTCTGGGCAGTGCATGGAAGTCCATTTTCACACCTGAGGTCTGAGAAAGTAAACACATGAAGGAAAGATAGTAATAATAAATCCTCCAGAAGCAAATCTTCATTTTATAGTACTTATTGGGGGAAAAGAGCAGCAGAAAAACAAACCCTGTGGTATTAACCCCTCTCGTGTCTCTTTATTTCCTCCATTTACCTTCTCTTGAATGCTAAAATGTAGAGCCTTTATCCAAAGGGCACTATATAAATGGTCTTTCATTAAACAAAGCTCATCAGCCATGACCGATTAACCTCAGTTGTAAAGTGAGATTGCTGTCTACGTGAGCTTAAGTGTGGATGAGCTGCTTTGCTGGAAGACTGAACTCATGATCTTTCCACTGGGGTGAGCTTGGAGGAAAAGCTCAGGAGATTTCACTGAGGAGAGAGTTTAAAAATTTAGCAAATTGGATTGTATTTCTTCTTTCAAGGATCTACTATTGCTATTATTATTATGATTGTTATTAGCAATAGTATTAATCTTCCTTTTAAACCATGGACCTCCGTCAGCTTGCTGAGGATTCTTGGCAGGTCTCTGGGTGATGTTTGGGACAGCAGAAGATCAGACTGAAGTTCATTCTTGATAAATGGAGGGACATAAAATTTTTGCTTTGGCGTTGGGACCACATTTATTTATTATTTTCAAGACAGCTCCAAAAGGAGGCTGATAAAAGACTGAGAAGACCACTTGGAGAGTCCATGTCCAATATTGCAATCTGTCTATTCTAGACTGCATCAGACAACATATTTTTAAGCTGAACTAAGGAAATATTGTATGCATGAACCCAGCACCAGATTTAACATTAAAGCAAGGAATATTATTCCTGAAATCACATCCAGAAAAGACCAAGTTTACACTGAACTGAGGCAGAGAAAAGTTATGAAGGTGTCTTGAGAAATGGAGGCCTTTCTTTTTAAGAGAGCTTTGCTTAGCCTAGCAAAATGAAGGCAGATATGTGATATAGTTCTCCCTATAAATACATCAAAGGAGCATCTTCTCCAGCAGGTAGAAAATCTATTTAGGCAAAAGGGGAAAGTTGGCACAACAGCAAAAGCATATGAATAAATAATTTTCAAATGATAAAATTCAAATTGGCTATAAATTTAGACTGAAAATTAGAATAAATTTACCATCAGAGGTCTGAGATTTCGGAAAAGCCCTGAAGTAGAGAAAGTGAGAGAAAGAAATCTAAAGGATTTCAGAGGCACATTTATTTACGAGAGGTTATGATAATGACTATATGATCTGGTTGATTTTGATATGCCTCAGAGAGGATCCCCTTTCCTTGCCTTTGGAGCCTAAGCTCGCTGCACATGGCACCCAAGTGGGGTTTGCCATGTGCCTGTGCAGGCACTGAAAACCCTAAGCCAAAGGGATCTGCTCTGTTTGGCCTGGAAGTCAGGGAGGGCAGCTAATAGTTGAAGCCATTTACATTTCAAAACAAAATTCCATGCAGTACAAGAAAATACTTTGGGTTCTTCCTTTTTCCTGCATTTGCTTGGTAGTTTAGGGTAATATTGTCTTATGTGTTTTTGGTGCTCTTGTGTCCTCATTTCTCTTCCTGTGGGCTCAAACCAGGTGACTCCCCAGAGCCCCAGTTGCTTTCAGGCCAGGCACAAAATGAACATAAAGTAGCACATTAGGGAGGGGATAATGAAGGGCAAATGAGTATTACAGCCATAAGGACATGGGTAGAATAAAGTTGGTCTGCGATGGCTCGCTTTGCACTGAAACACTGTAGGGGCCCTGGCATCCCAAGCAAAAATTTTTTGGAGAAGAGGGAGAACTGATCAGCTGAAGGACAGTAAGTCTGAAACCACTACATCAGAAATTAGCATATGCCTGTGTCCCAGGAGTAAATTAATCTAAATAACTGTTAGTGCAAGTCTTGATGTCGCTAAGGGAGAAACAGAAGAGAAAGCGAAGGCTGTAAATAAAACTTAAAAATAGAGACCAGTGAGTATAAAAGCACATATTACAAACAAAAAGGAGGCATAATGCCAAACATAGGACAAACATCGCCAAATCTTATCAGGGACTGATTAGTGCCTGATTCATTCAAATCCTTCATCTGTGAGAAACCACTGGGGATATGAATCCAGGCTGATTAGAATCAGTTGAAATATTAGCTTGAATACAACAGCATAAAACCTCTAAACATCACTCTGGTAAACATGCTTTATTTACCAGGGCTGATTGCAAACTGCCTCCTCATATGGTGCAGAGAATGAAGCCTTAGACAATCGTGTTTCTGATTTCACGCAAGTTTTAGGCTTGTGTAATTCCAACGGCTGATCCAGAGTACACGGGCAGAATAATTGCTGTTTGAAAAAGAAGAGAAAATGACATCTCCTCAGTTAAAATGTTCTTGTTTCATCATCTTACGCCTTGCATTTGATACAAGGTATTTGACAGCAGCTTTGGAAGATTTCCTTAATCAGCTGAATTCAAATGGATCCAATTTCAATTTTCTGTTTCAGGTATGATAGGACTGCATCCAGTGCTGACCCCTGTCCCAAGAACAGAGTCCTGAGCTGTTTGCCCATGCTCTTTGTTGTAGACTTGTTCAGCCCATGAAGGAGCACACTTCAACACATGACATAGCTAATCACCATTTACTTACAGAATTTGGTTGAAAATTAGAGGAAAAAAACAGATCTCAGTTCTGAGTCAGCTAAGCCCCATTCTGACCCAGGAGAAACATCCGAGAGGAACACACGTACCAAGCGTGATATCCACACGTCTTTTAAGTCTCCCCAGGAATGTTGACTCCACCACTTCCTTGGGCAGCCAGTTGCAGTGCTTTTCATTTCACATTTCTTCAGAGAAGAAATTTTTCCTAATATCCAATCTAAACCTCCCCTGGTGCAACTCAAGGATGCTCCCATCATCCTATCACTTGTTACTTGAAAGAAGAGACCGACCCCCACTGGCTCCTCCTGTCAAGGAGTTGTAGAGAGCAAGAAGATCCTCCTTGAGCCTCCTTCTCTGCAGACTGAGCCCCCCAGCTCCCTCAGCTGCTCCTCATCAGACTTGTGCTCCAGACCCTTCACCAGCTCCATTGCCTTTCTCTAGACACGCTCCAGCCCTTCTGTGCCCTTCTTGTTGAGAGGGACCCAACACTGAACAAGGGTTTTGAGGTGTGGCCTCACCAGCGCCAAGTACAGGGGGACAATCACTGCACTGATACTTCTTCTGGCCCTTCTGGTAGATGGCATCACATTTGCTGACCTCCAGTCACCTGGAACCTCCCCAGTGAGCCAGAACTGCTGGTAAATGATGGGGAATGGCTCTCTGAGCCCTTCCATCAGCTCCCTCAGTACCCCTGGGTGGGTCCCATCCACAGACTTGTGCACTGGTTGCTGACCATTTCCCTTGGGATTATGGGGATCACTTCTGATTTGGAGCCCTTTCCCCCCGAAGCTGTTGAGAGCAATTTCTCACCACAAGGAGCAATAATCGGTCCTGTCTATGCCTTGTGAAAACCATAAAAACACACTCTTGGTCTCAATTTCTCTTGCCCCTTATGTGTGTATGTCCCCGAGCTTACGGCTGCACATGATAGAAAGGCAAAGCAGGGAGTTCATAAGCTTAATAACCACTTGACTTTCACAAATACTTTCTGCTACAAGATGCTGAACAATTTAAAAATGTTCCAGTATTTATATTGCATCCCAGATTAAATAACTGTTGTCATTTTCTGCCTTCATTGTTCTCATAGTCAATTCAATTGAAAATAGGCCCATTAAAAGTATTCATTTGTAAAATATTGCACTATAGCTATTTTTTTTTATTTAGCAGTTCTGAAAACACCTACCAAGTGATTGCCATTTAAAACCCACTTAAAGGCCAATTTACACAACATTTGTGCTTGTGTAAATAAGGTTTGCTGTTATGCTAATGTGCAATTGCACCACTTGTGCTGTTTTGAAGGATAATTCACAATTTTAAATTGTGCTGTATGACAGAAGAATTCAAGGATGTTTTAATCACAGCTTTCTTTTGCATTAATCAGATGTAAAAGCACATACTGTTTTGTCTGCCGCTGAGAAGCAGGCAGTGCAGAGACAAATGACTGAAAGGAGATTTACAGTTTTTCTACCTCAGATTTCCAATTAAACCTTGGGTATTTAGTTAATACTCTCAACTGGAAGTCTCATGATAGAGACAATACACAGGAAGATCTATAACACTGTTTAAAAAACCCAACAACAACAAAAACCCAGAAGCCAAACTGAAAAACAACCTCCACAAATTTGCTAACGATAGTGTTTTTATTTCAAATAACTGTAATTTTTCCTCTGGGTATTGCTGCAGATTATGCATTTTCCTTCATGATTTTTTAATGAAGGACTAATTTACCTATTGTCCAAGTGCATTATAGACTGTAAGTATGATTATTTAATTCAGCACAAAATCCAGCATGTCAAGATTAATTTATATTTACTAAATGTTTATAAATTAGGTATCTAAATCTTCATGGATGAATGCCAACTTGTACTAGGACTTATTTCTTTACTTCACAGACATTTCCATAAGTGCTTATAGCCATACTGCAGAACTAGAAAGAACTGATAGCAACAATATATTTACAAATCATCTGCTGAGACTACATAAACTCTATAAAGCAGGATTTTTTTTTTTTTAATTATAGGTTTATACAGTGGCTGGCAAAATAGAAATGTAGTGTAGTAGTAGCTATTGGCTACTGCAATACCAATAAATACTAATAATGTGTATACATTAGTGTACAATCATATAAAGGCTGGAATAAATACAGTAGTAACATTCCTCTGCTCCCACTCATTTGAGAGCCAGTCTGCATAATGTTTTCCCTTCAGAAACACTTCCACGATGGGTTTAACCCAGCCTCTGGACTGGACTGAGTTTTAAAATGCCCTTTAAGGGCTTCTGGTCAGCTGATCTCATCAGACACTCTTCAGAGGCTCCTATGAGCCAAGCAAGTTTTTATTAACATTCATATTTAATTCCCTGGCACAACACCCTATAATCCCTGTGTATTCACAATCCCTGTGTATTTAACCATTTAAATATGCAGGTGTAACACTTTAAATGTATTCGATGGGCTTTTTAATCTAGCTATCCTTCCTCCAAAAATCCTTCAGTAATCCCTCTCTGGCAGTTGTTGATCTGATCCAAGCTCTTCTCAAATTGCCCCTGTTCCTCCAGACAGGATCCAGACACTGGCATTCCCTCCAGTGACCAGGGAACATCCCTGCTGTATTTAAGGCCTGAAAGTTGTCAATCTATGTGCCTTTAAAGCAGTGACTGCACCACTTGTGCTGTGATGATTAAACCCTGAAGGACACTCTACTGTCAAATATCCATCTCATTGCCAAGATCTTGTCTCCAACACCATCACAATGTCTAGAATATTAGAATCAGAGAATTGTTTAGGTTGGAAAAGACCTCTAAGATCATTGAGTCCAACCATTAACCCAGCACTGCCAGGCCCATCACTAAACCATGTTTCCAAGTGCCACACCTACGTGTTTTTTGAACACTTCCAGGGATAGCAATTCCACCACTTCCTGTTTGACTGCTTGACCACCCTTTCCATGAAGAAATTTTTCCTAATATATAATTTAAAGCTTCTCTGGTGCAACTTGAGGCCATTTCCTTTTGTTCTATCCCTTGTTACCTGGGAGAAGAGAGCAACCTCCACCTCATTACAGCGTCCTTTCAGGCAGAAGCAGCATGGCCTGCAACAGCAACATTTTTACCATCTAACACAGTGCAGGATCCATACACACTGCACCAGGTGCTTTTGGAGAGTCATTTGACGAGTGGGAAGCAGTTGGGGAGCTACACACCAAAATTCATCCGCAGTGTAGCTCTGTGATTTTCAGGGGCTGCACTATCATATGCCTCATGCATACAATGCTGCAACTTATCCTAACAGAAGGTTTAGGCAAGCTGACTTTTATTGCTGACAAATTGAGGCTCAAGAACATGTTGGAGTGCAATGGATGGCATGGAGCTGGTCATCTGTCAGACAGGATCTCAGCTCAGACTTTATTAATATTCATGGTTGGAAGGCTTCCTTGAATGTATGTGCCTCTTCAAAACATTCATTCCAGCTCAGTATCAACACTTGAAATAGTGAATTTTAGCAGTGTGCCTATAAAATAAATTTCCACTACAAAACTTCCTTGCAACAATGAAGTGTATGTTCTTTAACACAGCTTGTTGTTGATAATAAATTTAATTACCCACCTCTTACGAAAAACCAGGGAGAACGTAGGCGTAAATTGTCGCTGTTCTGAAGGGAGCAGGTAGGGCTCAGTGCTGCTGGAAGGTGTCCTCAGCACTGAGGAATATCTCCCAGTTTTCCCTGCAATGCTATTTCCACGTTTTCCCTGCTCTTTTCCCCCTTTAGCTGAGGTACTCCAGGCAGACAGGCAGAGATGTCACCCCAGGCATACAGGCTGCAGATGGCACAGGACAGCATGGCCAGCGCAGGGTGTGCACCGAGGATGTGGAAAGATCTGTTCGACCCCTTGGAGCTGGAAGAACAAAGTCCTCAGCCCATTCAGAGCCGTTTGGGTGGCATTCCCATATCCTAAACTTTGCTGTCCCTGAGAAAGGCCTGGACCTCCTGAGAATGATAAAATGCTCAGCCAGCTTCCTGAAGTGTCTCAGACACTACAGGGTTGAAACACTTTAAAAACCACCCTTGACAATATATTAAACTATTTCTGTCAATGCCTCCACAGCTCATCTGATAGATACTAATGGCTTCCAGCAACAGTCCTATTTAGCATGATTATTGTTTTCATTTTTTAAATGCACTCCATGCTCAGTTAGTGCTAGACACACCTTCATTACTCCTATCTGTTTGGAGGATCGCAGCCTCCAGACTGACATATGAGACATCTCAGGATGGCTGAAAAGCAGTTCATTACGTGAATACATCACATATCCTGGTAACATCAATTGCAGTAACAATTCTTAATGCAGCTAATAAGGTGTTAAAAGTCCCTACAGTTTTTTTGGTTATCTGACTTGTTTAAGATACCAAGCTGGGTTTTCATCACTTCTCAGTTGGAAGGTTTAGCAGATTTAGGTTTTGTTAAAAACATATATATTCTGTAGGTATGCATTTTTTTCAGAGATTCCTCCACCCTTGTAAAGCAAAGTGAAAAGTGCTGGGAAATTACTGAGTACAAAATGATGTGCCAGTTGCAGCAAATACAGATTGCCAGGCACTTTCCTGGCCATTGACAGCTGTGGATGTTTATGTTACAATCCTACAAACAAAAAAAATCTGGACTACTTTCTTCTTTATGCCAGGACCTGTTTAAAAGAGGAGCTGTTTGTCACATGAGGTGTAGGCAACAGAATAAATCTAGCACTAAAGAATAACCATTCCAACATCCTAAAGTACTCTTAACTGATAACACCCCTTCTGGATTGCAAGACTCATGCGCTCTCTATCATTTTCTATAGATCTCAGCACATGGAATTTAGGTCAGAAGTGCCAAACTGTGGAGAGGAATGCATTCTAGTTAAATTATACCAGATATTAATTTAAAATAACACCCCTCCACTCCATGCACAGCAGATTTTCCACACACAGATTAAAGAAAAGGTCTACTCACAGCACAACTGCATGTAGTCCATAAGAGCTCAGTACTCTGCTGGGTCTTGTTCTGACCTAGTCTGTGACTTCATCTGCACAAACACACCTTTGATGACTGACTTCAGATGCTGAAACCAGGAATCAAAGTTCCATGTGCATACATTATCAAACTTTAACTCATGAAGTTACACCCCAATGGATTGGTCCAGTGTTAACAAAGTTTCCCTCCCCCTTCCACCTCTGCTTCATGTTTCTCACAAATCCTTTTTGAGAGATGAGAAATAAAAAACTTTCTACTCTCAATCTATTCTGTCCCTATTTCATTCTCCCTGAGAGCAACCACCAGGGAGGTATCAATGACTGAAAATGGCCTGAAAAAACAGATATTGAAGGACCTGCTGATGGCAGTACTGAGGATGGCACTGGGTAATCTGGGGGCAGCTTTTCCTATATATCTGATTGTATCTGTTCTGACAGCAAATAAGAGACATCCAGTTTCCAGACTCTCAGTACAGCACATTATGCAAACATTAAATTCCCTTAAAAAATAAAAATCTCAGTGGCTGAGTTATAAACTCCTCCATGATAATCGTAATGGAAACATTTCTATGTCCCTACAGCTATAATGGGATTCCCGCAGTAATCCTACACTGTTTATGGTGCTGATATTTTAAATAATGCATTCCGTATCTTTTACTTTTCCCCTTTTTTCATGGTGCTGTACACACTTGGCATCCTTTCAATGACAAACACTGAGCAAAGTGCAGCAATAAATTATTTCCTCTTTGAATCCTTTTACTAAAGGAAAAAATCTATGTGCACACACAGCAGCTTGAGTCCGGCTAGTTAATCAGTTGCATTATTATTACCACCCACCTCCTCCTGTTAAAAAGCCAGATTTTTCTACCATTTGTGCTGCTTTTAATCCATAGGAAGTCAATTTTCCACTCATATATTAGTTTATTTTATATTTTCAAATTGATTCTACTATACATTGATTTCCTGTTGTGTGTATTGTATCCTGAGCTAGGATTATACATTTAGTAGAAGTGGATATTCCTGCCACATAAAGGTTGCTGCAGCTCTATAGGACCCTTATCTTGAAAAGGGAGAGTCCAATTTTATTGAAACGGCTAAAATCCCACTTAATTGAATTTTTTTTTCCTAAGATGTACAAGCTTAGAGACTTTTGGTTTCCAATTCAACTTCAGCTTCGCGGTGTTTAAATTTCCAAACCCATAAAGACCTTTATGAAAAAGAACTTACAAATATTGTATTTCTGATATGGTGAATTACTGGAGAAGCTCAAGGTAAGAAGCAGTGAAATATCAATACTTTGTAGAACATCTTTTGATCATGCTGGCTTTTCATGGCCTGTTTAACACATTCCTATGGAAAAAGATCTTGTTTGAACCCACATTTTACAATGTTAGAGACCTGAAATGCTGCAGAGTAGAATT
>VWZW01004129.1:349947-477447 GCA_013397115.1 Edolisoma coerulescens
AAAAGCATAACAACTTTCTCCCATCACCTATGAAGCTGGCAGTTTATAACACTGATAATTACCCACAGCCTCCGAGAGAGAAAATTGCACATGCAAATGTGTGCACAAGTGTGCAAATGCCAGTGTATGGGCAGTGTAATTTATCTGGCTGGTTTAGTCTTGCTATCTCTGTGTATCACGCACAGAGCATGTTTTACTTCTTTGTTTTTGATCCTCAGTCTATGGATTTGTTCACAGGTACAATTTAACTTGGGGTTTCACATTACAGCAGCTATTTCCCTTTGTACAGTCCTGTCCTATGCAAAGAATACGTGGTGTTAATTACCGGGAATTGCAGCTCTTGAATTCATGGGATAATTGATAATACCTGCATGCAGAAAATCCCCATCATGATGTTTTAAAGATTCAGTTAATTAGCCCTGTGTCTGGGAGATCAAGCATTAACCATTTGCCTTAGGACTCCTCCTTCAGGCTCTTTCAGAAACCTCTGTTATTTAGCTTTTAGGGGTGATTAGTACAGAGAAAGCCAAGGGAGGAAGGCTGTGTGTGAGATGTTGTCACCAGGGAATAAGGAGCCCTTTGTCCTGTCAGGAACTATCCTAACAAAACATTCAAATAGGATTTAATCACTGCAGTGGTCTGCCCACATTGCTCTTAGGGTGAGATACCCCCATAAATCATGCATAGCTTGGAGTCGAGGGTGCCTTGAAGTTGTCCACAGCTGATTCTCTGCTGCACAGAGCAAATCGAGATCACTTATTGCTTTCCATGGGCTTTTTGGTGCAGCCACTCTGACTCCTGTCTTTCTTTCTTGAAAACCTAGCAAACCACAGAAAACAGGTCAAGAGTGCTTGCCTTATAAGCTGGTTTGGGTGAAGAATGCTAGCAGTTCAAAGCAGAATAATTTTGTTACTGATCTTATAGCTCATGTTTGATTACATACTGGTAGGAGGGAAAGAAATGATCATCACTTTTTTATGTTACAAGAAATCAAAATCAATTTTCTTTCACATTTTTCCTCCGCAATAGATATTCTGCCTAAAGATGGGTTTAATCAACTTTTTAAACAAGCAAGATTACTTCAAGTATAGTGATACCCAGTGATTAATTTTGAGCTTTTAATGATACAGTTATCAGTCATGAAATTCCCATCATCACATTCATATGCTTCAGCCATGGCCTCTATTCTAAGGAAATGACAGAGTACTTCAGAGTTTTGTTTCTTCTGTGAAAGTCACAGAGGTTGTTTGGGGTGAAATATGTGATGTAAACAACAGAACAGGGAATTGTATTGAAATTAATAAATTTCTTTCCAGCTTCACAATCAAACGACTGCGACACAACACAGTGAGCAGAGCAGTAACCACCCTTGGCTGCTCTTGAGCTGATTCCTTCAGAGCAAAATGGTCAATACTGAATTCTTGAGACACCTGACCTGCCAGCCACGGAAAACTGGCCATGACCCAGTACTTACAATAGCCACAATGCCTTCAAGTGTAAATTGTGAAGATTTTGTAAAAACTGCAAATAGTTTCACAGGAACCACAAAATTCAGCCAGATCACACTCTTGCATTTAAGAATGCTTTTCTGCACACAGTTCCTGCAGAGACTTCATTTTCCTTTTCAAATATTTATTAGTCAATAAAAATGCCCAAAAAAGTGAGCAAAGTAATTAAAAGTAATCACAGGTAAAATGTAACTGTTTCAAGTATACAACTCTGTTACAAAAGGTTCCGTATCCAAATATTTGAAAAGTAAAAACAAATTAAAAATAATTTAAAACTTTAATTGTCTGAAAGATACAGGTCAATGTAAAAATAGTACTATTTAATCTAAAAGGAAAAGTCATGGGGTGATTTTTTTCTACACCAGGCATGTAGCACTACATCCTAGCAAAACCATTGCTTAAATTGTTTTCTTAATGATTAATATTTTTGGGGCATATTTTTCTACATCTTATGGAAATAAAACTATTTTCCAGCTCTCCCAGACTGTAGCATTCCCCGTCACAGGATTTCAGCTTTGAACATTCCATCACACCTTTGTATGCAGAACTACTTCAGCCAAAAGGATTTCTTCCAGTAATCCTAACTGGCAAAGTTTGATTTGCAACTGCAAATGTGGCAATTACATATGCAATTGCATATGCAAAGTGGCTAAACATGCAAAAATCAATAGATAAACCAGAGACAAGGTTGATTTTAAATCATATGCATAGACTCAGAAAAACTAAAACATAGACAAATTGTAAAACCTGTCCTTTCCCCAGGAACACCAGTAAAACTGGAGCAGTGCCATCTAACTGAAGATCTCTTCTACACACCACAAAGATAAAGCCAAGCCTAAATGTAATTGAAATAACTTTGGAACCAGCACCATTCATTTTCCTGTTAGGCTGAACTCTCATGGGCCTTCCTTCATTGACTGCACCCTGAGACTTGTTTGACACCATTGATTTCAGTGGTGCAACTCTTGATTTATGATGATCAAATATGTAAAATTTATTATTCAGCCTTAGAGTATTTGTAAAAATACTAGTGGTGTCTGTACACACTATAGCAACTTCAAAGACATAGGGTGGGATAATTTCATCTGCACAAATTTAATACATCAGAATCAAGCCCAGATTTCCTTTCAAAATATTTTCAACTTGGTCTAACTATGTTGACTTTATCAGAGTTGTTTCTTACGGACATGAGATAACAGGAACAGAGAAAAGGGCATTATACATAAGCTGCCAACCCACAGAGCAATATTTATTCTACATTATTTTTACAATAATTTATAACTTACAGAGTCACTAGGAGGGCTGAGGCATTGCTTGTGGGAACCAGTGCAGCTCCACTGGCTTGAGACAAACACTGAGCCTGAGTGCCAAAGATAGGGACTTCTAGGAATTTGAAACTAAAGGTTCTTACTAGGAGCAGAAATTAATAAATACCCACTTCTTCTCTTCCCTCCCTCTCCCAAAACCAGTTTAAAAAATTGAGCTTCCCTTTCTATCCAGTAACAAAACCCTGTTATTCTGTATTGTACACTCCAGTTCATGTTATGAATGGCATGTCACATATGGCAAGGCTACACCTGCAAGGGAAGGAATGAAGGTTGATACAATCTCCCCAGGTTCTGCAATGTCAGGACACTTATCAATTTGTAAAATTCAAGGGCAAGATTTAAGGCTTATTAAAAAAAAGGAACAGAAAAAAGGAACAGAATACTGAATGAAAAGATATTTTTGCAGACTTGTCTGAAGGTTTATGAGGATGCCAAGAAGAGCATGACACTGCTATTGGGAACACACATGGCTATTGGCATGCACAAATCTCAGCTTATACTGTGGACACCAGTGAATTACATTCCCCATTCTGCAAAAAGCTTTGCTGTTGTGATTTTTATGAAAGTTCAAGTCAACATAATATAACCCCCTATGAAGCACTGAGAATATAAGGCTGTGTTCACTGATGGAGAAACTGGAGTCTGAAGACACAAAGACATAGGAAATTATTTTTGATATCTTTTTTCATCTGGTCCCATGTCTCAGTTGAGGAATAAAACAGCTTAGAGACATACTACTACCTTTTGGCTTTTTCTTTTACCTTGAGCACAGCCGGTTAAATTGGGGAATGGGAGCCATGACATTTTTTTGGAAATATCCTGGATGTTCAATCAAAAAGCTAAATTTGGGCATGATCTGATCCTGACTTATTGTTGGTTGTTGAGTCTACAACATTCCCTCTCCTTTTGAGATCCATGTGCTGGGTCTAGAGTTGGCTGCAAACCACGCAAAGTTCACATATTGGAGGGAAACCAATAGACACACATCACCTCCTCCCAGGAACCTCCCCAGACTGAGTTCTTCCAGTTAGCTTTCATGGAAGCACTTCCTATTGTAGCTAGAAGACTTAGACAAGCATTGTCTACTATTAAGAAGGACATTCCCAGCAGAAACTCTCATTTTCTCCTCCAGGCCTTTGTCAGTCGAGAGGGAAATCAATAAATTCTGAAAATAAAAAGGGAAAACACTGGGAAGGGTTTTGACTCTGGAAAGGAAGGCAAAAATCCCATAAGCTCTGCCAAGCTCTCCATATCAGAGCTGTACTCCAGATACTGCCACTGTGGCCATGGCTGTTAAAACCAAGCCCAATGAATCATTGAGCAGATCCCAACCTCACCTGAGCTGCCCACAAACTGTGCCCACTGGCTGCTGCCTGGGACATTCTCAAGCCTTTGCCACACAGATCTGGCATCTGGTACCCAACACTTCACCCAACCTTGCAACCACTTAAGGATGTCAGATTCACGCCCCACTCACAAAGTGGTCTTGCCCTTAACCTGCACAAAAGGACAAACACCTGTGGGTACTGCCCAAGGAGGACAAACCGTTTTAATTAGCCCACATCTTTTAAGGGATCCTATCTGAAAAACAGCTTTTGAGTGAAGGGAAGCACAATGATATTCTCTTTCAAGGCATATGGATCCTTTAGAGCACCTGCTGTTAAGAAGTCCCTGCTCCCCACGATGCTCTATTTATCTCTTTGAGCAGAAAGAATATATACACTCTACCAGGCAACTCACAAAGCCATTTTAATAGCAGAATGCAATTCCTCAGCTCTAGAAAAATGAAAGTGAAAGGTCTATGAATTATTACAAACCTCTGGCCAGGCAGCAGTGCCCTGAACTGTAAAGGCTTTTGTCTTGTGTTTAAGTTACCATGGAAGATGAAATAGTCACACGGGCATACTGGCCAGTAGAAACAGGCATTGCTAGCTGTGTATTAACTATAAATACTTTTTTTTTCTGGTTTATAACCCATCTCCACTTCATAAGCGGAAAAAAAAAAACCAACCAATCCCCAAATCCAGAAATGGCGTGGGTTTTTCTGTTTATAAGCAGAAACTTACTCAGCTTATATTTACTTTTTCCAAAATAATATTCAGGATGATAAAGTTATTTGTGAGAATGTATCAGATTATGCATTGTATTGTGGTGTGAAAATAAAACTCATTTCTGTTACAGTGAAGTTGTTTTCTGCTCTGTGAATATCTCCCCAATACATCTTGGCTCTAGACCATGTTGTTTTGCAGCCTGTTATCTTGCTGCCTTTCTCAAGGATTACTGTAAGGCTTGGCATGTAAACTGAATGCTGACTAAATCCCTCCTCTAGAAAAAAGTCCATTTTCTAAATGCTGATGAACCAAAGCTTCTTTCTAACAGGTTGATTCTTGTAATTGACCACAGGAGGATGCAGGTGAGCATCCAGGCAGAAAATGAGTAGGCAAAGCTGGAAGCAAAGAAGCTTTAAAGGAGAAGACACCAAACTGGGTGTGAGGAGTCCTGGACCCTGTCAGAGACATCTCGGGTGACACTGAAGGGCTGCACCTCAGGCAGTCCAGTACTGATGGCATCCACCATGGACTGTGCAGCCCTTAAACCTATCCAGGCAAAGAGAGAGTAAGGAGTTAAACAACACCACACTTACCCCTTCACAACAAATAAGTGTGGGAAATAAATGCTACTGTCAGGAGAAGGACCACGTGTTTCTCAACAGATCTGGGCAGACACACAGGTGCTGCCCTGTGAAAGGAGCTGTAAGAAGCAGAGATTCCTGGTGCACATCCTGCTGTGCCTCTTGCCCATCCTGTGCACCCCGGGGTGTGAAGGAGCATGTGAGCCCCCAAGGGCACTTCCCAGAACTACAGGTAGAGTTTGGAAGGGACCTCTGAAGATGATTCTGTCCAGCTCCCCTGTCCAAACATAATCAGGCAGCTGAAGAAGAGTTACCAGTTCAAGCTGTATCACCCAGAACAAGTTTCCTGAGACCATTCCACATGGCTTTTGATTTTCTGAAAGGATGGAGATCTGCTTCTCCCCAGCTGTCTCTCTCTTCATCTGCTGTTACACATGTTCCAGATCTAGTTGCTGGGAGGTATCTATCATCTAATAAAACAAGTGGTTGCATAATTTCTTACATAGCACGAGCATGAAATATTGCAAAGATTGGCTCTATTAATTCTAAGCCCTGAAGAAAACCCTTACAGATCTCTGATAGCTTCATCACCATGTTGCACAATCAGAACAGATTGAAGAGCTATGAAATGGTTTCTTGGCCCTCAGGATGGAAAAAGTACAGCAGGAACTTTCATGCTAATAACAAGGCACACAGGGTCAGGACCCCAAATATCTCAAACACACCATACAACTCAAACTGTGAGTGTTGTCCTTCCAATGTGAAATAGTTTCCCATCACCCCAAGGAGTGACATTAAAATAGCAAAATTTGACTCAATGTTGTCCCATTGGAAATCAGGGAAGCAGCAAAGTTTTAAATCCCATGCAAAACAACTCAAACCATTAGCAGCAGCAGACTTTGCCATGTTTGCTAAGCCAGAAGCAGAAGTCAGGCTAGGGGAGCTCTACTCTAACGTATCGAGGCACCCCTTTCACTATCAGTCTTCACAAGAAAGAAATGTGTGTGACACTTTCACCTTGTTTGATTAAAACATTTGCATTCTAACTTGTTTGGGGTTAAAAAAGTATTAGGAACTTAATATTTCACATTGGTTTTGGTCTGTGAATTTTTGAATCATCTAGAGAATATGAGCTCCTTGATGAAAAGTACTATTTTGTGTTATGAACCAGAAAATAATGGCCTATCAGACTATAGAAAGTGGTCTAAAGCATCTATCTTTAATCTTCTTGTGTAAGTGTTCTAGACACTGTAATTTCCAATAACAATAATGGAATAAATACCTCATTAACCCCTTTAAAGCTTCCAACACCATGACAATATCTAAATGAACTGTCAGAGGAACAGGCATTGTTCAGTAAGACAGCAGACCAGAAAGTTAATATTGAGCTATATTCCAATGAAGTAACTGAAATGTATTCTCATCCTCAACAACCTGATGGCTTATATATTGTCACAAAATGCAGAAGAAAAAATGTCGAATAAGAGTCTTCTAAGTTCATAAATCACCTGATATTTCAGATCAGTTTTGAAACAAGGGATTAACAAAAGCACAAACTAAATTTTGGAATGGAATGTTTGTTTAGAATTTAATTCACGGAAGAGCCACTGATTGAACTTCATACTTACACATTTCTGATCCATAAACCTTCTGATATTACACTATTCCCACCATAAATTAGTGTTCTGACAGACTAATACTCATTGCTGAGTTGAATATCATAGATATTTATTGGATAGGAAGTAAAAGTGTAATATCTAGTATGAGCAGAATATTCACATAACAATAAAAAGTATAGATTTGGCTTCAGGGAACAATTCTCAAAACCTGCATGCATCAGATAGGAAAACAGGGAACTTGTGCAAAAAATATTAAGATTTTAATTTTTAGGTATAGGCTTATGGTGGAAGTGTCCACATCAAAATCAAAGCCTGTGGGTGAAAAAATTAGGACCATATTATACAGGGCACTGGGCTTTCTATTGATTGGAGCACCATGGTAATAGCCACTGAGGTAAATGCACCACAAAGAGAAATAGAGAACAGGGAAAATAAAGCAAGGAGAAAGAGTTCTGCTTTGCATGCAGGTGAGGAGAACTTAATATCAATGATGAATTCTACCACATAGCTCTGAGATAAGCATTTTCCCTGTTAAAGGGTGGTGGGTAGATTTCCTTGAAGAAAATATCAAATAATTCTAAGAAAATTTAGGCTGAGATTTTCAGAACCACCCAAAAGAGTAAGATACCCAATTTTCAATAAAATGTGTGTGTGTAAAACACACGTAACTCTACAAGGCTTTGCAAATTCTGTCTTAAATGAAATTGAATCAAGTTTTTTAAACAGCAGCTGCCAGATCATTATGATCATGCTCAGGCTATGGCACACTGAATTTCAAAAGCACTTAGGTGACCATCTGAAGTTAAAAAAAAAGCTCAATAAACATAGATATCTTAATAGAGGATGGATTTTCATAGAATAGTGGCCTGAAAAAACAGGCTTTATACATGCAAGAGAAAATTAGTCAGAAAAAAAGAGAACACCACCTTCAAATCAGAATTCTGATGCTAAGAATTAGACTTTGACTTTAGCAAAACAAACAGGACAGTGAAACACTGCAATAAAATTGTAAGAACCATGTAGAAAATCCTCCTGAGACCAAGATCTCACCTGAACTCTGAGTTACTGGCATGAGCCCTTTCCATTCAAACACAGGAATGAATTTCCATTTATTTCTTTTTTTTCTGGAAGCAAAGCCAACTTCTCAGGATTTCTAATGAGTTACCCTGGAAAGATCTGCAGCTGTGTGTTGCTAGCTGTGACACTCTGAAGAGAGACCTGAAATGGCACTTTCCCACCTCCTGCACCTTGGGCAAGATAGCAAGATGTGCAGCACAAACCATTTAGCTCATGGTTCAAAACACTGAGTGTAAGAGGCATTAATTTCCACTGCTTCATCATAATCACTAAGGCAATTGGTCACACACCTGGACTTACTCACACCAAGTTGTGTTTCATGGTCTCTTACATTGTTTCCAGCAATCGGATTTTCCTGGTGCTCATCACATCCTGATGCAACTCTGTTAACTTCAGGAAAACAAGGAGGATGTTCAGCCCATAGAAGTCAGCTTATGCCAACCATGCTTTGAAATAGATATTAACTTTAGAATACATTTTTGAAATCATAGATTTTTAGGGCCATTGTACAGATGATGTGCCACTGTCTGTGTTATGGACAGCTCTGAAACACTTTCTTGAGTTAGCAGAAAAATGCTAGGATGGGTTTAAGCTATAAACTTCACAACTGATAACCTTAGTAGTAGTACCCAAACCCCCCCCAGCACAAAATATGTCACTTGATGCCTTGATCTTTAGCAGAGAGTATTTTTGCATCAGTCTTACTTTTAACCTCTTAGAGACTATAAAGCAACCCCTACAGTGCCTGTGTGTGAGAAATGAGATTATCATGAATAAACAGCATCTTTATGAAGGGATTCAATCCAGAGCTGTTTGTTTTCCACTCAATACTTCTATTGCCAAGGTCTTTCAAATTGCTTTGAGAAGCTGCTCACACCAGAGTTATGAACAGCATAGCAACAGGTTTGTATGGTTGTTTCTTGTTTTCAGTGGTCAGGTACTGCTGCTCAATCCACTGATGAGTGTGGAAAAAATGGTTTGTTAGACATTTAGAAATCACATTACTTCCTCCCTAGCCATAATAAAAAGCAGTACAAAATATAGTGAAGCTTTAGAAGCAACTGAAAGAGACCAAAGCTGCTCTCCTTCCGTCAGCTCCCTGAATCTGGGGGAGATCTCTACCTCTGATCGAGTCAGAGCCATCTTTGGGCATTGCTCAAGTTTCCCTCAGACAGCTGACTCATTAAATCATCTCAAAACTCACTTATTTACTTATTGAAATGGACCAAGTTGTGCCAAATGGCCAATGTTTTCATTAAAACGTCTTTCAGCACACAGCCCCAGGGTTGTGACCAGCTCTCTTGTGTGTTCACATCTCCTGCTGGATGCAACCGAAGGGCACGCGGGACAGAACA
The DNA here is from genome assembly GCA_013397115.1 of Edolisoma coerulescens. Lineage (NCBI taxonomy): Eukaryota > Metazoa > Chordata > Aves > Passeriformes > Campephagidae > Edolisoma > Edolisoma coerulescens. Next base: position 359,467 of record VWZW01004129.1, read on the forward strand.
GAACCCTGGCCTTTTCGCCCTCCAAATACTGAGACAGTCTGATTACCCTGGCATGCTGCACTGAGGCTGATGTTCATCATGACAAACTAATGACGTTTCGATACTGAACATCTCCAATATGGACCAACGTGGGTCTTTACACCAACTTCAGGACAGACTAAGTTTTCACCACAGTTCTCAAATGAGCAAAACTGTCACTGAGTGGGTTTAGTTCCTTTGAACAGGGATTTCTGGCTGCATGTTTCTTCCCAGCCTTCCTGTCTGCATGGGGACTTGAGCAGAGCCACTTGCACCCCTGCTACCACACATCTGCCAGGCCCACCCTAGCACAACAGTGAATAAAGCACATGTGGGTACATGGCAGCCCAGACACACATGTTGCAAAGACAGTGTTTTGAAAGTTTCACTCTCCTCTCTCTTATCCTTCCCACTCTTCATCATCTTGCCTTTCAACTTCACTTATTGCTGGGGAAGTGTGGCTGTGCAGCCACGCTATCAGGATGCCGTCAGCAGCTCTGCCAGGCCGGCTGCTTGAGAGGGCGCGTGGGCCTGGATGAAGGGAGCCCAGGGTCTGTGTGCTACACCCTGGCCACAGCAGGAACACACACGAAAGCAGTCGAGAACGCAGCTTCCACTCAAAGGGGCTTCCCCCAGGCCGGTGGGAGATGCGCCAGCAGAGATAAAGGCAAAGAGGAGCGATCTGCTGCTTGGATTCCAGAGAGTTTAATTTTCTGAAGGTGCAGAAGCAGTAAGATGACATACCAAGAGTTACAGGCCTTTTATACTGGGACATAGGGAGGCGGAGTGAGGGGTACAATCCAATAGAGAAAGGGAACATGGGAGGGATCAACAGGGAAACAGCCAGTGAGGATGGAACAGGGGCGGGATTACAGACACCCAATGGGGAACTGAGGGCAGGGCTGTAGGGAGGCTGTGGGCACTCGCAATCCGTGATGCTACAGGGAAGCACTTCGTTCTTTTGGGGACAACTTGGTTTTTTCTCAGTATCAGGATGCAGCAGAAAATGAACTCCTGTGCATTAATTCACTGACACTCCAGTTCCTAATATCTTGTCATGCCCTTGAAATTTCTGTGTTTTTCAGCGCCTTTGCGCTGAGGCCTTAGTCAGGAACACAGGCAATACTTAATAACGCCGGATGAAGTTCAGCAGGAGGAGCATGGATCCAGCTTGCTTGGCTGCTTGAATGCAAATCCCTTGCTAGGTCTGTTCTCTCTTCTGTAGGGCTGCATTGAGGCTCAGGGAAGCCATGTTTGCCCAAGGATTGCCCTGATGCTGCAAAGAGAAGGTCAGGCATGAAACTGTGCAAACAGTTCCCTCTGTGACCCACACCCTTGTGTGGAATATGTGTCCAGGTCACAGGACCTGTTTTCAGGGTTTGAACCACACTCTGCATTGTTAGAGGAGGCACGATGGTTTGCAGGCTTCATTATTTGTATTAGATATACTTTTTGCCCGAATTCTGTGACCTGGTCAATAAGCAATTAGTATTTTATGACAAAGTGCAAGTGGCAGCGTTAATAGCAGTTTGTAGCTACATGCACACATGAGAGCCAAGAATAATTTTTATGACTCCAGTAGAAATGTGTGTAACAAACAGAAGTCAATTTTTATGGCCATAATGATTGTATGCTCTCAATGCCTGTAGAAAATAGCTTTACGCAAATCAGTTAATTAGCATCCAAGTGCACTTGCTCACAGACTGTTCAGCTGTTCCAGCCCATACTTGGAGAAGCTTTCAAAAGAGGTTTAATATATTAAAAAAAAAAAAAAATTAGTACCAGTCAAAATCTAAAATGTAAACTCCGAGTCTAATTTCCTCTTTAAAATAGCGTTTTACAATTTTTTAAGTCATTAATTCAAAAATTTATAGCACTAGACTTCTTTAAAACAGACTTTTAAACCTGAAGATAATAAAATTTATTTGGTTATTGCAATGACACCAAGTACTTCAACTGAAAATTTCTAACCCTCTGGATTTTAGTATTAACATTTATATTACCTCCATCTTGACCTTTCAGAATTGAAATTCAAAACAAATGAGCTAACACTCCTTACAGCAATGTTATCATATTCTGTCCTTTATTATTTCTCTTGCTAAATATTTTCTTCCCCAAGACTCTCAAGCTGATTTAATACCCTTCCTACTTAGCCTCTACCTTATGCACAGAAGCACAAGTCTTTTGCATCAATTTAAAGCCAAAGTGATGAATGGAATTTAATGATCTTTTTTGTACAGTTCTGTATAACACTAAACAATGGCCAATGCATTCATTCATGATCAGTTTTTTGCCTTGTTTTTAATTAGCTTCCTATCTAGAGGGGTGGTGTGAAAAATTGCACCCTGGGCCTTACTACATCTTTCTTTTATAAAATGTATGTACAACAAATAAAAAGCACATTTTAACCTACCAGCTACCTATTACGTTAAATGTCATTACTACTAAAGACTGGCAGCTCTGCTAACAAACGCCCTCATTATTTTATTCCAGCTCTACTTTGGGTATAGTCAATCAAATCACGCTTGATTTATGTCAGATGCTAACAAAATACAGTATAAACGGAGCCATTGAGTACAATTCAGTGATTCTGTGTTTATTCAGCTCTAAGCTATGAAGCTAAAGTGGATACCATTTATAACCAAGACATGCATTCTTCATGGCCATAAGAGTTAGCAGGCCATAGCTAGAGCTCTTTTAAGCCTGAGAGAATATAAAGCGTTCCTATGAGCAGACTCAATTTTTTTTAAGTATACAAATTAATAGCTTATATAAAGATAGAAAACACTACCATGACGTATATAATTTCTTTATTTTTTTTCTTTTTGAGAAAGTTGTTTGATGTATTTAAAATAACCTAATTTGCAATGTAGGCCTCATTATTAATGGTCAGTGATTTTAGTACTTTCCAAAGGTGACTTTCTACAAGGAATGGCTTTTAGGAGTATGTCTACGTTACACTTTCAGTCACACGGGTTATTGCGAGGGGGTTTTATGCTTTGTCTTGACGATTCTGTACATCCGGGCTATTGACCTGGGGAAGCCCAGTTTGGTTGTGGAAAATTACAGAAAGCCAATTGTGTTCACTGAGTGATGGAAGAGCCACGAGCAATATTTCCTGCATGTCAGCTGGAAACCCTTCCCAGAGAGTTCAGCACACCAATTCCTCTCCTCACTGCTCTCTACTTTCAACAATTCTTTCACCTCAACAGCTATAAGCTGATATTTATATAATACAGAAAAGACTGAGGCAGACAAGACTGCAGTTCTGAACACAACTCCAGTTCTCCTAGAAAGCAGATACTTTAAAACTAAATATTTCAGGGCTATGATGGATGTCTTGAAGTGCATAAATTGCAAATGGCAGATATGCACTGAAGAAAGGATAAGAGAATTCTTGTTAGATATGCTCCAAATTGTGCCTTTGGTTATAACCAGAAATGTAGTTTATTGGGGGAAAAAAAAAAAAAGGAAACAGGAATATTTTTACAATAAATAACTTAAAAAGTATTTCTGGTAAAAATTCTATTGTGTCATGCACACAAGGGGCCAAAACCACATCTCTCTTGTGTTTGGTAATGATTTACCAGAACTAGCATTGAAAGGTCAGCTAATGACATCAGACACTCTCACTGTATTTCACCGCTGTTTCAGATCCTGAGACCACTCAAAAACCATGAGAACTGGATGGAGGTGTTTTCCTGACAGCATGAGGACACTGTGATACACAAATCTGGGTGGGTTTGCCAGCCATGTATCTTTACTGCAAGGTCCAGAGGGCAAATTATTCATGGCACACTTTTCACAGGAAAACATAGGAAAAAGTTATTAATTCATTGCCTCCTGCCACTTTAACCCAAATCTTTCCCCTTTGCTTAAGGCCACAGTCACCAGTGCTGCACAGCTTGAAGTACATCTGGAATCTTGAAAAGGCTCTATACACACCTGACATCATTATGGAAAATGTCTTTTAAACCCATTGCCCAACTTGACAATCAAAACTGACAATCTCCCCGGTAAACAAGCTGTAATGGCAACATTAAAGTTTCCATTGCACCATTTAAAAACCCCTAAACTTTACAATAAACAATTAAGACTCTTGTCAAGTGAAAAAAGCAATCAAAACCTGGACATGATTTGTCAAAGCAGTGCAGTAACAGAGGAAGACATGGAAAGGAAGTTCTCTCCCTTAGGTTTCATTGGTAGAGTGAAATGCTATAGCACTATGAAGCACCAGGGATTGGTGTTTCCAGAAGAGATCAAACCTGAAATGTGGTGGCAGGGCAAAAACAAAAAGCAGGGAAAAAAGTTAAGTACATAGATTCCTGCCTGTGGCAGCAATCTCTACGGGATACAAACACCACAGACTAGAAAGATTTAATTTGAAAATATGAAGCAGTAGAGGAAGGGATGGACTTTTCCAGTTCATCTGGAGCAAGGACAATGACTTCTTCCACTAGAGAGCCACTGGGAATGAGCAGGTGCCAGAGATATGAGCTAGAAATGAAGATTATGAGGAGGAAGATGGAGCATTTATTTTTGTTTGTTTATTTCACCAAGGGCTGACCTCTTAAAATAATGGCAACACAGCATTGAAATGATCCTAGGTCTCTGTCAGACAAATCATGGCTCAACGCGTTTTCTCTCAGTTACATCAGAAAGTATGAACTTGCAACCTTGGCCCCAGCTCGTTTAATGGCACACTGACAGGGCAAGAATAATTCACAGGTTGAGCTAATCAAAGGTGAAAAGGGAGAATCAGTAAATGTCGTATCCTTTTGCCACTTTCATCAATCCGACTAACTGAATTTGAGCTAAAGCTTGGCAAATTTTCTGCAAAGGGAAATTAATATGTAACACATCTGAGGCATGGTGCTGGCCAACAAAATTGGAAAGCCGGCATTATATCAGAGGGCGATTGTTGAGGGAGAGAATGGCCAAAGCTGAGATAATCAGAAAGAAGATCCCGCATGTCTCTCTCCTCTGATAGCACTGTGACCCTCCCAGCCCTGCACCTGAGTAGAAATCCTTCTACTTTTCAATTTTTCCCCATCAGGAATATATTCTATTGCCCATTTCTGTTGCCCACACATGACTGAATCAATTCAATTACCTTGGAAAAGTTGATACATATTCAGGCCATGAAGACGCTCAGGATAGAAAGAGAGGAAAAGAGACAAAGAAATCCGTATTTACCCAATAATAAGTTTCATTTGGAGAAGGTTTGAAAACAATTCTCCCTCGCATTTGTCCCTGTCAGATCACATTATTCACAAATGAAGTTTACAAAATATCAATTCAATTTCAATAAGAGAGCCTGAATCCCAACACACGAGGGCTGAATTTACGAAATCATAACACTTGAGGGGACCCTGGTGGCTTCCAAATATTTTCCAGTCAGAGGTAATCAAAAGAAGACCGCTGAATACTAATACATTCAATTTCACCCCTTTTGTTCGCATCTGTTCCCTTATAATACTATTTTCTACACTTCCAAATCACTGATGATGGCAGTTTGCAAGAAAAAAAAGTGCGTTGGGGGAGCATCATATAGCTCAAACTTCTATGTGAAAACACACTCAAATATGTGCAATTAATCAATTTACTGATGAGCAAACCTGTGAGCTGTAGCATGGAAAAGAAAAAAATCATGATACCCCATACACAACCCCAGATTGTTTTCTAACCACATTCTTAGCCCACAGTATGCCCCAGAACTTGCTGCTGGCATTAAAATTTGCCAATGATAAAATGCAGTTTCCTCATCAATCTGTTCTCAGCTACTGCCCCTGTAAAGAGAAACAGAAGACCAGCAAAGCACCAGGTCCAAGAAAGTATCCAATGCTTTCAGCTCCTGGTTTCCTATGCTTAGCCAAAACCATCATGTTTTCTTGATCTGGCACTGGGTTGGGCTCTTCGTGATACTAGGACACAGATCTCTCAGAACAAACTACGTCATAGTGTCTGATGGATCAAACTTTCCTCTAGCATTTAGTGCAACAGCTTCCACCATGCTTCCTGAAGCTAAGACAGTAGTAATCCAAAGCCATTCCATGAACATGAGGAAAATACAGTGTTTCATGATCTGCCACTACTACTAAGAAATGCTGATGTAAAACTTATTACAGTTTTAATAAACCAATGAGTTCTAGTCAAAATGCAGAGCACACCACCCCATCCTTCACTAACTGGTGGTCAGCATGCTACAGAAAAAAAGAAAATTTTCTAATGAGCTTTGTAGAAGTTTAGGAGAGAAGTGACTCTAGTTCTTCTCATCTCCTTGATATTTCTGTGGCAAATGTGTCATTCAGACATCCTGTTACTACTCCAGAACAACGTTAGATTCTTTTGTCTCTATTCCTCAGAAACAAGAATGCATGCAACGAGTAGGAACCCAGTCAAGAGGCCAAAGATGATGCACAGGTAATTTGGTGTGTCCAGTGGCCAAACCATTCTCCATGCTGCAGAGAAAGACCACAGATCTTCTACAGGCATTCCTTCCAATTAGGTCTGCAAGGAAATTTTTCAGCCAAAGTGACTCCAGCTAAACCCTTGACAGAATCATCTGTGCCACCTGAGTATGGGTCCACCTGCTCTGTGTCGTGACTCCTCAACAGCCAGTCTCTGGTGCTTTGCGTCATAGAGAAACAATAAAACAATACCATCATAGAAGTTTAGTTGCGCATTGAGTAAATTCGTCAACGAGGTCACAGTGTGTAAGTCATCTGGCAAGATCTCTCTGGGGAATTGCAAGAGTTATGATCGAGACCAGAGTCCCTCAGGACAAGGACCAGAAGGGCTGACTGTAATTGCGTGACCTGACTTGCTGCTTCTGTGTGCCCACAGGCCAAAGTATTAAAAAGCCAGATGTAAGGAGCTGTTTAACCTCAAGGTGCAGCAGCCATGCTGATGCCATACTGGTTTCCCCTGCATTGATGCTTTCACATCTTGGGCATTGCATACTAAATTTCTCTAACCTCAGTTTCCCAGTCACTGGACTTCACCAAGTCCTGGTCAGCAAGGCTAAGGAGTCCCTGATATCAGCAGTGCTCTTCTGGGAAGGATAAACACAAAGTCTATTGTGCTTAAAGAAGAGGTCAGTTACAAAAAGAACAGTTGGCACTGTCTGCCAGTGCACCACTCTTCTAGGGGATGTATCCACTGAAACTTCTAAAGAAATCTTACTATGATGTTTGGGACATCAGATCTCCCTAAGCCCTCCTTTGCAAAATCAAAGAGTTTATGTCCTCACAAACTCTCCCCTATTGTATCCTTCTTATTACTGTTTCACCTACAGCTGACTTGGACTGAGTCTGCAAGTGTCCAGTGACAATAAAAATAATGTATTTTCTGAAGATGAACAGTACCTTGGCTAGCTATAGGTGCGTGGTTGAATCTCTCTGAAGATGAAGGTAGATGAAGGTGAGATTCACTGATGCACTACTTAACTGAAAAAGTAATCCTGCCACATTCATGGGATACAAACTGGCCCTGATTACATAAAACCAGCACTTGTGGATTACTTGTATCTGTAACGTTTGCCTGAAATGGGAGTCATAATTTAATATTTAAGAAGCAAAAAGAAGCCTGAGGGATGCCATCAGCCAAAGTTGCTTCCAGAGGGTACTCAATCCTGTGCCAACACAGTGAAGTAATTCTAAAAAGAAGACAAAAATGCTAAGATTCACCCAGAGCAAGAAGACTAGATGTTCCTGAAATTCAGAAGTTCCTTCACACCACTGTCTCTTCGGGATAAAGTTTTTTTTTTTCTTAATTTCATCTTGATGCAGAAAATAAAATATACAGTAAGTGAAACAAAGGTATATGTCCATCTACATCTGTGGAGACATGTGAGAACAGACCAATTGTGTGTTGATTGATCCCTCCCCTGTAAGTGTCCAAGGCCAGGTTGGATGGGGCTCTGAGAAACCTGGTCCAGTGGAAGGTGTCCCTGCCCATGGCAGGGGCATTGGAATAAGATGATCCTTAAGGTCCTTTCCAACACGAACTGTTCTATGATTCTATTATTCTACAAAAAGACTTGAAAATAAGTTTCATTTACAACTACGGCATGTGAATGAAAAATACAGTGCAAATTGCTTGGCATGAAATTTTACTTTTAAGCTTATTCCATTACAAAAATCTTCAGACTTCTCTCCCAATTTGCCTTTTTCTGGCTCTACATGGAAAGATAGTCAGTGTATTAGCCCCATGCTGTTATAAAAATGGTTTTATACTTTGTGAAATTATGCCAGGACAAAAACAAATAGGTCAGCTTAATTTAACATTTACACGTTATTGTGAACTATCAAACCAATACTTGCAAAAAAAAATTATATTAAAATCGTGGTTAATCTAACAATTTACAAACCATTCCATTTTAAAAACATAGCAATTGCTGTTCCTAGCTCTGTCAAGACCACATGCTGTGCAGACACCTATTAAGGAATCCAAGCTTTTCTTAATCTATTAGAAGAATGAAAATGTGTAATTGGGAAAAAAAAAAGTGAAAATTCCCTACAAAAGGATTTAGCATGGACACATCCTTCAATGGATTATTGTTACCAGGTTCACCATATCAACTAACGACAATGTTCAAGTCTATATTTTTTTTATAACATATTACGAAAAAATAAACATTTAATGGTATTTTGAGGACATTTAAACCTCATCATTGTAGTCTAAAATTGATCTTGGTGTTTCTGCTTCATACAACAAGCTGCTACACTGATTTAGTCAAATCTTAAAGCCAGTTCCTCTGGGAAGCCAAAAGAAACACGGTATAAATTGTGGGTCATTTTGCTGTCCTGATTCAGCTCATGCTCCCCAGCAGATGAGCAATGAGAAGAGACGGATAAGGTGAGGTTGAGACCATTTTGTAGACATCATCCCCAGGGACACTGGGCTGAAGTACCAGCTTCAGAGATGAAGCTCTGGGAGATACAGAGACAAGATAACAGACCTGGGTTTTTGCAGTGGCTATTCTTTCATTAACAGCAATTTGCAATCAAAGGTCTTACCTGGGAAGTCTCATCAAGGTGTTGACTTTGCTTTTAACTTCGAATATTTCATGCAGCTTTCACAGCAATACTCCCTACATTATGTAATTGAGATTTTAATATGAATAAATCTGTGATGGAGTAACAAAGCCAATCCAAAAAGTTGCAAACTTTGAGCCAGTCTTTGAGGAAAAAACAGTCCTATACCAGAAGCTTGCTTGCAGTGTGGAAGGAATAATTTATCTCAGAAGGCAGAACCAAAGCTGGTCACAGGCTTCCAGCAGCAGGTGGTCTGCAGACCATCTAAGAAAGAGGAGCTGGATTCCTTTATTCTCAAACACAGCCTTTAAACTATTCCCCATAATTGGGGATAAACTCTTAAAGATACTCTATGTTCTTACTTTTATTTAAAGAAATAGAAGAGAATTTATTTGACTAATTTATTCTAAATTATGAAAAGCCAGTATACAGCACTTCATTCTTTCAAATTTCCCTATCGCTTCATGCAAGTCTCTCAGTTTTGGCAAAGAAAAAACATCCATAACATCAGCTTTAGTTTTGCTGATCATTTCACTTTCAAATACACAGTGCTGGAATGTTTGAGCTGCTGATACAACAAGAGAGGTTTTAAAATGTAAAAATATCTGCTGCCATTTTTAAATGAGCAAGAAAAAGCCCCTAAACCACAAAACATTTTGATCTGCTTCAAGGATTAAAGTGCTTATTTTAAAAAAATCTAAATTTGGAAATATAGATAAAATCTTGATTTCTCATCAAAACTTAAAGCCAACAGTTTGAAGTTCAGGGAATGAAGCTGCTTCGCCTGGATTTATCCTAAAACTGTATTCTCTTTTCTTTTTCTAATGTTCCCAATTTTTAATGCAGACATGTTTTCACCAGCTTCATAGTTATGCCCTGTTGGGATGGAATCAAAAAGTTAAATTAAGAAAACCTTATGAATTATTTATTCTCCTCAATCTCTTGAACCAACCCAAGGTTTGGAATCAGCATTGAAATACAAGCAAACAAACCTACCACACTAATAACTCTCAAGAAGGCACTGCAGGTTCAAGTTCACTCTAGTAATCATTTTTCCAACTTTTGCCAAGGTTAATTCTATGCATTGAAAACTATCCTGATGCTTCAGAGCAGCTCTTCATGATGTTATGCTGATTCTGCCCATTAAAGTGACCAAAATACCCTGCTCTGCAATGTTTTCAGCATGAGGAAAGTAAACCACAGTCAGTTCCTGGAGCAGATAAATCCTTATGTATTGAAGAGCCCAGAGTGGTTTGAATGTATTTCATTTTGGAACAGCAGCAGATAGGTATCTAGGGGTTTGCATGTTAGAGAGTCTGAAATTCAAGCAGGATTTTGTGTACTTCTGAAATTCACTTTTTTATCAGCTCAAAAACATAAAAAATGAAGAGATATTCAAAGCCATAAGACATGTAAAAACCCATGCTTATGGAGAATAAATATGATAATTGACCTTCCACAGCTCTACTGCTTGTTGTCCTCTTTGTCTGTGTTTTACACACCTTTAATGCTGGAGAGAATCTCGTGCACCACTCTGAATTCCCATGGAGGGGCTACTGCTTTGTTTAAAACAGGGAACATGCTGAATTGTGTCCAGGCCCTGGAGACCACATCTGCCCCTACAGAAGCTGCAATTTTCTCGTGTGGTTCCTCCTCCTCCTCCTCCCCTTCTTCTTCTTCTTCCCTGGTACAGCCACAGGTAAAGCATTACAAAAGGATTCAGTGTAAATAAATTCAAATTATATATTAGATAATACAGGGAAAGACAGGGAGGCCCAGTGGATGACCAAGGTCTTAAACACTCATTCTCTGCTGCCTTTTCCCTTCTGTGTAAAACTGCTGTATTTGCTCTGAAATCTTTACTCCCAAGGATAGCAACTGGCATGCTATTCCCTTGATATATTGCTCTTAGGACCAAAGCATGCTGTAAAATGAGATGATCATAATGGGATTTAAAGTTATTACAGGCAAAGTTGTAGTAACCTATAGTAAGTTCCTGGCATTCTCATTTACCAGTGAAAAATCACATACCTACAGTATGTACATTGTTAAAAAACCACTGTAAAGACTTTCAAGGCCTGGCACCTATATTTTGCTGCTAGGTTTACAAAATTATTATAAGTAAACTTTTATGGGAGGGGGGACGAAATAAGAAAACATTCTATTAACGGAACAAGAGTTTCACCAAAGGCATAATGTATTCAAAAATACAATAAATGTCACTAAAAATTAAAAGACCTTATTTTGCTTTATACTATTGCTATTTTAAATGACACTGGCAATATAAGACAATCTACTCCCCCAGTCCACCTAGAAATAAAATAATTATAAATAAATCCCCCTTTAAACTGCAGTCAGTGGAAGAAGGTCTTTGTGTGAAGGAAAACTGCTCTCAAAAATAGCAAAGTCAACTTAAAAAAAGCCCCAAGCAGCAATACTGGAACAATGACCCTGGTTAAAGATGAGCCTTTGGGGGGGAAATGGTGTAGGCCAGCAGACCATCTGTAAGCAGAAAGCACTAGGAAAAACAAGGAAGTCATCAATTGCTGATTCAGCTCCTGGTTCTATTTTTAGTAGTTGTGCAGTGAATGAAAATGGAATCTTTGTGAGAGAATCTAAGAAAAATAGAGGGGGAAAAGGCTAAAACAGGAAAGAAAAAAATATCTAATTGATTTAAGGCAAAAAAGCAAATCATGCAAGGCCTAACCCATTCCCAGACAAGAAATTCCAGGTGGGATGTGGCTCCAGACAAAAGGACACAAGACACTACAACCAATTATAGCATAAAATTAAAATTACTCTTAGACCAAAAGATGAGAATTTTTCCACTGAAAGATATCACCTAGTCCAGAAGTGTTTTGGGACCAAACATACAAAGAAGGAATCCAAAATACTAAGATCCAAGGGACCTCGGCCAGGGGAAACACTGAGGCCTGAAGGCCAGAATCCACAAAAAAGCAGATTTAGGAATGTGACACCTGATGGCAAACTCCACAAATGGATTGCACATTTCTTGCATATATTTACCAAGTACCAGTGGTGTGAACACAGCATAAGGGGTGACTGACCAGTAGCTCAGATCAATTAATCATTGCTGCAGCAGCAGCAGAGGCAGGCTATCACCTCAAAACCAAGTGGAACTTTTTGTTATTTTTAATCCAGATGCGAGTCCATGAGCCAGCATGTGATGAGAAAGGATGACATTAGCAGAGAAAGAAAAGCCATTGACAATTAGAAAAAAGTAAAAAAGAAACAAGACTGCTGGTGCTGTTAAAATCTGCCATTGAGGCTAACAACTTGCAGATGCAAAATCAAAAAATATGGCAAAGAAAAAACCATGTTATGATTCAAGATTTCAGAAGTCATTGTCCCAAAACAAGAGCCATGGAGATCATCTTTGATGGAAAGAAATTCCATCTAAAGAGACAGAGGGGGTTTGTAGGCCAGCCCAGGAGTTATCATCCCAACTAAATCCAGTTGAGGATGGGTTAGCTAAGACTTTCTCCAGAACTCACAGAATAGGTCAGGCACTAACTGGACTAATGAAGGTGTCCAAACAACAGACAGCAAGCTCAGCAAGCTTGGAGAACTGGTATCCATGACACGGCACAAATGTCACAAATAGGACACACTGCCAAAGGAATCTGGAGGTCCACATGAACATGCAGGATATTCCAGGGAAACTCTTTATACAGATTGTAAATTCTGGGGTATATCAGCAATGATTTTTCAATGTTACAACCATAATATCTTTCTTATAAAAGAAGATATTATGAATTATATTTTAAGAAAGTTCCAGAACGACCAGGACATCCTTTTTCATGTTATAACAAAGCTCATACAGCATTTAGATAGGACTTGCACTCCAAAACCAGATCCCTCCCTGGCATCAGAGTCTTGGAAAGTTACTGACCACAATAACAACTCCTCAGAACCTGCATGGAGAACCACCACAAGGATCCTTCCTCTGAAGCAATGGAATACATAGGCATACAACCAGACTGGCCTTTTGCTTCTGTTCTTATCCTCTAGTTTGTGAACCTATGGAAACCTAAAACACCTTAGGAGATTTACACCCAAGAAATTCAACATAGTGAGGCATCTGAAAGAGACTCAAGGAAGTCTCTAGGGCCCAGTGAAACACCACATAGATCCATCAAGTAGGTGTTTCATGGAAATATTTTTAGAAGTTATGCAAACTCTTCTGTGTCCTAGATGTTGGTAATTTTGCCTCAAACTTGAAAGCCATTCTGAAAGTCCTCAGTGTTGCAATCATAAAACAGAGTTACTGCTCTGTCACATGTATCCCAAGAGAAGCCTTAATAGACCTGCCTGTGAATTTTGAGGGTTATGGTCTAGGTCAGCAGACAAAAACCTGCACCATAACACAAACTCCACAGATGCCTTGCCAGCAGCCTTAGCAGAGTGCTCAAGATGACAGAGATTAATTCTTCCTCTCATGCAAAGAGATAGAAACTGTATATCAGAGTTGACACACACAGGCATGATCCAATCCTTCAGTTTGCTTTGTTTAAACTATGCCTGTTTTCTAGCTAAATGGAATTCAGTGCTCAGAGCCATCCACACAATTTTCATTGCTGTATGCCACCTGAATCCACACCCAGAAATATCAGCCAGAAGCTTATGAGCCTGCAGACTGTCAGCATGAAGAAAGCAAAATATCCAATAGGACTTTTAAGTAAAAAATACAGGGAAGACAAAAAATAACTTAAAAAGCCAGTTCTCTAAACTTTTTTAACCAAGTGTTTCAAGAATATTTGAACTGACTTGGACATTTTTTGACAAAATTATCCAGTATTGTTCTCATAACTGAATCTTCCCTCACAAGCTGTTGAAGAAAAGGGTATGATGATAAAAGACCACACTCTTTTATACATCCCTGATCTTTTGAGGGGGTGGGTGGCGTTTTGGAAGTTAGCAATAATAACTGAAACACTGAGAATATATTAATTTTGCATACTAACTAGCTGAATCAGTTGTTTATTGATTACAACTACCATATCAGCCCTGCTCCCAATCAAAATTCCTGCTTCAAATGAGGTAATGCTGAAGCTGCAGGCTGAGCCATACAACTACCAACTTTCTCATACCCCCAGTGGCTGTTTTCTTTTTACAGGTTTTTAAGTGGAACTCCCCCATTTCACCATGAGCAGAAACATCATGTTGAAACCCACGTGCTTCTAGGAATATTATTTCATGTGTAATATACTTCAGGGCAATTATTGCTTTCCAGCTTTCTTCTCCTGATCTGAGATGCGCTTTGGATATTTTGCTTCGAGATTAGTGCCCAATTATGCATTTTTCAAGACTTCATCTCATTTGCTAATTTCCTGTCATGTTTCTAACTTAACCAGTTAAGTATACCTACGTCCTTCTCAGTTTTCACAACTCCTCACAGTTTTGGTTACTTCCCTTTCTGGATCACTTAAGGTAATATTAGTACTGAGGAAAGAATTGATGTTCAAAAAAGTGTCTACATGTGTTTTGCAGTGCTGTTGAAGTCAATAGGATGTTAAAAGCTCCTTTACTCTGAGTGCCACAGTGCTCAACTGCCATGAATGCAAAATATTTTGCCTACCTTGGTGGGACTAAAGACATGAGTAAAGTTAAAGAAGAGGATGTATATTTGGTCTGATAGCTAGCCATAAAGCAATTTTTGGTGGACATTTCATGTTACCAAATGGCAGCTTCCACATTTATTCTTTTTTCTTTTTGTCTGTTTTTACATTGTGCTTGCTTTTCCACATTTAGCTGGTTTGTGCAAAGTTTTCAAAGTTATTTTAAATTTGACTATCAATTTTTAGTAGTCCTAACACAGAAGAAATGATAATACTCTAAATAAATCTAGAATTTGCCATCTTGAAACCCTACACAACCACTCCATAAATCTGTATGACACTAAGCTGTACTAAGTTGTAATTGTTCAGTAATTCTTGGCTTCTCTTTGAACACAGACCTTTCCACCTTCTCTTTCTTCAGTTCCATTTATTCTTTTTTTTTTCTTTTTTTGATTTTAAAAAAGAGTTCATTATCTCAGCTATTTTCAGCTGGAATAATCCAACACACTTCTCATTTGCATGTAAAGTGCAGTCAATGTGAATTGATCAAAACCAAATTAACAGCAATTGGTTCCAATATTTTCCCTGTTTACACATTAGCTTGCTACCTTTAACATATAGATGTATTGAATTCAGCTTAGCAACCTGAGCATGAATGCTGTGGCCTTTAAAGAGAAACTTATCTGTAATTAAAATCATGCACAAGTTTTAGTGGGAATCTGTTTACTAGCTAGAAAGAAAGCTGATTCTGAAACTGAATAGAATTTCGCTGAGTAGTTCATGTGTTTGATTCTGAATTAAATCCCCTAAAATTATGGGGAGCTAGCTTTATTAAGCTTCAGATTATATGAAGGTTATGTCTAGTTCTGGGTGGGTTCAAATACAAAAAATAATTCACAGGGTACATCTCCTTCCCACTACACCATGGATTTCTTTTTTTAGGATATCACTGCAAACTGATAATAAGTTAACACAGTTACAATCATTATGGGCATTTTTTGCCAAAGTCATATAATAAATATGCATTGAAAGTACAAGCATGCAGTATAAATCATGTGGCACAGTGTTCAGATGACAAGTAATAAGGGCTTTAGAATAAAAACTGAAGCACATATACAGTGGTTGCTATAAGGAAATGATTTATCCTATAGTGTATATTGAGTTGCTTATTATAATTTAGAATGGTAATTGCTATGGCTTCACTATACTGTTTAATTGCTACAGTACACTGATATATGCCAGGGAAGACACTGCAGTAACTGCTGCCCTTATATAACAGCATTTGCATAATCTGCACTGTAGTTTATTCTTATAGTAGATAATGCAGTATATGCAGGAATCAAATTGTTTCACACCATATTGATTGCAATTAAGGGCACAAATATGAATACACAGATAAGGCTTTTCTCAAGGTATTTATCACAGGACAGATGCAAATTTCAAGTTGAAGTCGTTACTGTGCTAGTCTTTCCAGGAAAATAATTATAGAAATGCAGCTACTGGGATTTTTGTAACACAAGTGTAAGACACAGCTCTGGATTTTTGTGCAAAAATTTCTATTTTCCAGGCTGGATCCTTCCAGAAGCAGAAGCATATTACTTCAGAAAGAAACCATCATTGGAAATTTCCTAATGCCAAAAATCAGCCCAACAATTCTATCAGCAACGTCCCCGCTGCTCTGGGGTACTGAGCCTGCAGGGAGTGGAACTCACCTCCCAGAGAGCTGAGGCTAAATTGCAGTGAGCTGTCTGGATCACGACCATCCTTCTCATTTACTTCTGAAATCACATGTGCCTGGGGGGCAATAGAAAGTCTACAAGTAAATTATGCCACAAGGAGAAGCATTACTGTGCATTCAAGGTGCCACAGGAAGCAGCACCACAAGGAGAAGCATCGCCACGTCTTTAAGATGCCAATTTCTTTATTCCTTGATTCTTTGCCTTAAAAATGCGATGGAAATCTTAGGAAGGGCTTATGGCTGTTCTGACTCATGAGTGTTTTAGATAATGAAAAAAAAGTCGTGGATCATACACACCAGCCATGCTAAAATGCTTGAACAGATGGCTTTTTTGATGGATTTGTTTGTATTTTTGTGAAAGTAAGAAGTGTGATTTACTTTGATTTGGGAGATTTGTTGTTTGTTATACCCACAGATTCTGACTGATACAACTAATTTGTGAAACTAATAGCAAGTTAACTGATATTTTGGCTTCAAATTTGGCAATTCATTACTCTTCCCTTTTTAAAAAAGCCTAAACACCCAGTCTAGAAGCAGAAAGAAAATCACACCAGAGGGCTCAGACAGCCTCAGTAATGAGTTGTCAAAGAAGGGATTAAGACCAGACAAAAATGTTTGGCAAATAATTGCGAACACCTACAAACAACTCACTGAATTAAAAAGGGAGAGTTCCTAATTCAGGATTTAAATAATTAGCTCAACTCTAGCTCTACTGCAAAAACAAGGGACTGCAAAAAGTTGTTAGGACAACTAGCTTCAAGAGCAAGTCCCATTTCACTTCGTGGACTTGTGTAGTTTCAAAAAGCAGCTGATGGCAGGGGACATTGATGTACATTAAATGCAGCATGCAATCACTCTGATTGTTTGTGATCGTGACATTTCACAGACGCTGCTTCTCTGTCATTTTCTAAAGTATTGTTTTAGAGGGTTGTGACAGAGAAAAAAGAAATTAAAAAAAAACAAACAAACAAAAAAAAACCCCAAACAAAACAAGGAGAAATGTCACCCTGTCTCCCCAGACAAGCCAGATTGAAAAACTGAAGAGAAACCAACTTGGATGAGATAGATTCATGACACTGACACCACACCAGAAAAATCAGAATTAGATTTTGAGATTATTGAAGTAATAAAGCCACAGTTTCTTTTCACTGTGGAAATTCTTTTCAGGAATTTACAGAATGGTATCTATATACTGTAATGAGTGTGGCAGTACGGGCTTGTGGTCAGAGCAAGAGCTTGCTGGATGTTTTTTAATTTGACTCTGTTACTGAAATACTGTGTGACCTTGAGGTTCAGACCCCACTTGTGAGATGGGGATAATAATCTTAACCTATTTTGCAGCAGATCAGATGAAATCTCTGAGTGCTCTCTTTAGATGCCTGCAGCCAATAATTAATGCACCTTACACTTCATTGTTTTTCTTATTTTGTAATGGGAATTAAATACGCTTTAAAGTTTTTTTAAAAGTTTCCCTGCCTTGACCACAACCCACACTCAATCTGTTGCATCTGTAGATGGGAGAACAGAAGTGGACCCAATTCAGTCACCCCTTCAGCCACAAAAGCAAGGTCAGACCATAGATTCAGCCCGTGTGCTTGCAGACAGGTGCTCAGGCAATATCTGAACATTTGCTATTTTCCACATGTACATGACAATATATTTCAGACTTTCTATCCAGCTAAAACTCTCATCCAAACCTTATTATCTCTTCACTTGACTGTCCCAGGTCCTTTTTCCCTTCATCTTGGCCACCATCCATTAGGAAGACCTGATGAGTGAAAAAATTGATTTATTCCCAATGACTTTATTGTTTAATTAGTGTTTACTATTGCAGATAATACTAGGTGTGTATGTGATTTTAATTTTTTTTAACCATTTTCAAGAACAGCATTTATTGAGTTTTTAATTCAGTTGAACAATCACAGAATAAGGTGTTTTTCTCTCCATTGTGTCTTCAGCTCAGTGGGATAATGTGAATTGTGTGAATTGAATGGTTCCACCAGAAACAATTGGCCTGACCATACACCTGAACATATAGATGTGCTTTAACTACCTTGATACTTCAAGGCTAATTTCTACATGTTGAAGTTAAATTGTCAGGATGAGTAAAGGCAGCCCTGGTGAGGCCACATCCGGAGCGCTGTGTCCAGTTCTGGGCTCCTCAGGACAAGAGAGACACAGAGCTCCTGGAGTGGGTCCAGCAGAGGGTGACAAAGATGATGAAGGGACTGGAGCATCTCTATCATGTCCAGTGCCCTACTGCAATACCATCTCTTGGTTTTCCTCAGCTGGTATTCCAAGCCATTATCAGCTTCTCCTCCAAAAACATCATGCTTTTCCCTCACTCTTGATATTGTGAAGGTGAGACCCTGAAGGAAAAAGATGAAGATTTGCCATCAAATCTTCATTCGAAAGGAATTCTACTGTCACACCTTTAAACCCAGACCACTCCAGAAACAGGCAGCAAGTGTGAACTACTCCCTTCTCAGCTGAAATTTTCTGGTTTTGTCTGCTTTTCCTGAAATGAAACAGCCCAAACACTATATCCAGAACTAGCAGCATTAAGCTAGATTTTCTCTTCAAACACTTCATTTTGTTTGTAACTTTTAACTTTCATCATCTTGTTTGTATTTGCAGTACTCAAATGATATTTAATGCTCTAAAAGTCATCACAGTCAGAACACCTACCATCCAAAAACCCCCAAATTAAAAACTGAAGTCTCTAATTTTCATTGCTCTGAAGAAATGGAAAGACCAATCATATAAGAACAGCACAGTGCAAATTTCATTATGGTCACACCACAGAGCAAACCGAACAGCTTGAGCTCAGAAACTACCCTGGCTCACAATATATGCATATGAGCTGATCAATCATAATTTTAATCTGGAAATTAAAAGAAGGTTTCTAATTAGTGAAATGATGAAGTTCAGCAATACCCCTCTGGTAGGTGTGTTTTATTAGGGGAGTTGGGAACAGAAATGTGAAATGGTGAAATTATGTGAAATAATTCCTCTGAGGATCTGAAGGAAGTCCTTTTTCTGTACCCAAAGCCCCAGTGTAGACACACTTCTACTGAAAAAGGACTGTATATCCCCTGGGGTGCACCATGAGCTATGCTGATAAAAGCTACATAAATAGATCAGAAAGCTTCTTGTAGTGCAGACTACGCTGAAGGGAGAGTGACAGAGACCTGTCTGAGAAAAACTGGGTGAGGTGGCTCTGGCTGCAGTAATGGAGGGTCAAATGTACAGACTGACTCTCAGTGTCTCATTCCTAAGGTTATAACTTAGAACAAGAGACATTTTTAAAACCTTTGAAAACTGCCAGTTCCTACTGGTAGGATATTCTTCTTGTGCAACCAAAACAAAGACTATATCACAGCTAGATTAAAAAAATCAAACAAAATCTTCTCAGCTGAACCTTCAATATATATTTTATTGACAGGGTTTTTTATTACCATCTGCCACTGTATTGTATAAATAAGTTAATATGGTTTTTAAATTCCTGGAGAGTTTTTGTTTAATTAGAAGGAACTGAATTTTGTCTAAACTATTTCTAGAGCTTGTTTGTCGAAAATCTATTTTATTGGACTTTGAATACCATTATTTAAATAATATACTCAGGCAGTAACTGACAATAGCTCATGCTGACCTTGAATTCCCTACACAGGAATAAATGTAATGTCAAACCTTATTCTTTTGCGTGTTACCCTGATCATTTCATACTGTGGAAGTGACTTGTTAGACACCATCCATAGCAAGCACTGAATAAATATCCAAAGATGTAGTTGAAGCCCAGAGACAGTGGGTGACCTAATAGCTTGTGCTTTGCCTGCGTGAAGGTGTTTGCAAACAGTTCATTAAACACAAAACATTTGAAATTCAGACTTTGCCTGATCATGGCAGCCTCATAAACACAAGGCATCTAAGGAAGTACTGTTGAGGATCTGGATCTGAACAATTTTCCCAAGGTCATCCACAATGTTTGTAGCAGTATCAGGAATTAAAGCCATGCTGTCCACATTTCAGACAAATACCGTAACAACCAAATCATCCTCCCTCTGTAAAAGGAATGTACAACAGGAATCTCTATTTCCAGATAATTCACGGTGTCACCCTCTGCTACGTGAGGATATTTACACCTGGGGAAGAAAGAAATCAACAGTTCTTCTGTTTTAACCTTTCTCTTGATCTTGAGGCTTCAATCCAACATTCTCAGTCTCCAAAACAAAACCAGTAAATTGACATGTCATACAGCTTACAAAATGAGGAGTGTTATCAAAGACAGGCTTTGTAACCAGGCTTCGTTCGGTACATAAGCACAATTCATATTGTTCCCACCTATTACCAGAGCTTGAATACGTAAAATATGAACCATTCCACAATCTGCATACTCATTTATATTACCTGTGTACGAAACTTAGGAAATAAAAAATGTTCTGTTTCCCCTTCAAGCATAGCAGTCTGTGTAACACAAGCCAGCTAAGTTATCTTGGTGAGACCAGGCTTTGACACGTACTTTGCAAAGGAAAAGTGGACATTTAGCCTTTGAGTTTAAAAGTGAAGCTGAAACTTCCAGTTAGAGAAGTGATTACATTTTCTGAAATTTATGACACTTCTTGGTCCCAGATTTTATATGAGTATAAGTTGGTTTGGGATTGGTGCACATACAAAATTTTCTAGTTGACACAGGAGAGACTTTGGTTCTAAATAAACCTTTAACATAATGTATAAGCTTTTTGTAGGGCTTCAAAGTATAAAGTAGGGGAATCAGCTAAGTTTTACTCCAATTTTCCCAAACTGCAGGTTCAAAGCAAAACTTTAGCATAATCTCAGGCAAAAGCAGATTTTTGGCATTAAATTCTTGCAGAGCAACGTCAGTAGGACTCAGAATTAAAATGGTATTGGAAGGATCTCCATTAAAGTGCTTAGAGCATCTGCTGTGAGACTCCATCTGAAATATAACTAAGTCCCTTATTCGTACCTTGCATTTGTCCTTCTCTTCTAACTCCTACTTCTTCAACATTTCCCAAACTTCTTTTTTATTCTCAACCTGCTTGCCTGCGCTATTGGTTTCCCCATCTCCTGCTGTTCTTACAGGATTCTTTTTACTACTCCTCCTCATTCCACCACCCCTTCTGCTTAAGCATTCCCTCATCATCTCAGACACCCCTCCCTTTATTTGTGGTAATTCTGCCCACTTTGGTGTTTCTTCCTTCTTCTTTTTAATCTTTCCTTATTCCTGTTCCTCAGATCCTCTCCTTCCATTTCCTTGGACCAATTTACCTCCTGGCATCTCCTGGCTATGCTTCTCTGCCTGTTCTTACTCTGGAAAACTTTCCTAACATCCAATCCTAGTGTCTGGCTGCAGGGT
Source organism: Edolisoma coerulescens (assembly GCA_013397115.1). Classification (NCBI taxonomy): domain Eukaryota; kingdom Metazoa; phylum Chordata; class Aves; order Passeriformes; family Campephagidae; genus Edolisoma; species Edolisoma coerulescens. Next base: position 381,214 of record VWZW01004129.1, read on the forward strand.
TATCATATTTCTTTTTATTTTAGCCTTCACATACACAGCCATGGAAGAGCTCTATCTTTGCAGAAGGCAAGCAAATGTGCGACTATTACTGTGAACAGAGCTCCAGCCTTCTCTGCTTCAGGCTGGAAATCCTAATTAATTTACTCTTTCCTTATGGACCATGTTTTCTCACATCATTCTTACTCCCTGAAATTTCAGTTCCTTTCTTGAAATAAAACACTGCACTGTAAGTAACATTCTACCACCAAGACCTTATCAGTACCAGGCTGAGAAAAATGTATGATTTCCCTCTAATCAAGTACCTTCTTCTTTCCATTCAAGTTCTTTCTTTGTCTACTCTTTCTCAAAGTCTTTCTATCCCCTAAATCACTTTAAGCCCAGTTGAGCCAGAGATCAGAAATTCTGGTCTCTTCAGGTAATACTAGTTGTAAGCTATACATTTTCCCTAGAAACACAAGGGTAGTTCCAGTCTCAAAAGAAGAGCACCCTGAATATAACTAATTGTTTACTGTTCCACCCCAATAATCAGATGTCTTTTTGGTATTGTGATAAATGTCAACCTAGGAATTTAATGCAAAATAAACTAGTAATGTTGGTGAATATAATCACATGTGGAAAAAATAACACCGACTCTTCTATTTAATGAAAATATTTTTTTAAACTTTTCACTCGGTTTATGGAAGTGAGAAACAGGATCAGTCTAATCTAATTTAAAGACATATGGATTTAAGTAACATTTTCAGAAAAAAAAATAAAGAACAGCTTTTGGCATTACCTTTCAAATCTGTGCTAAAGTTACTTTTCCTTAGAGAATTTTTACATAGCAATACCCATATGCTTCTATAGTTAGGGAAGATGCTAGGAAAGAGATTTCTCACTTATACTGAAAATAAAAATGCCATGAACAGTTATTTGCAGTTAATCCTTGAAAAACAAAAAACAGCACTAAATTAAATTTTGCTCCTTAAACGATATTGACAATTCTGTAGAGCGAGATCAATTTTTAAAGCTGGCACCGAGAGGGATCCCACTTGTTTCCCTGATTTATTGACAACCACTTTACATATTCTCTCTTATAACAGTGAAAGTAGCAATTTAATTTGATCTCGAAATTCCTCAGCTTCAGTAGACTCTTTGTAGTATATAGATAATAATTTACTCTGAATTGTGCTCTGACCACCACTTGATGCAATGAGGAGTGAGAATGTGCTGGGAAGCCTCTCTGAACCATTTCAAGCAGCCTTTCAAGAAGCTATCCAGCAAGGAAGATTAAACATTAGCTGATTACCGACAAGTAATTAACAATGTCAACGAAACACAGAAACTGAATTAATAATAATTATATCATCAACACGCTGATCATCTTGTAGAGAATCCCAGGGAAGAGGAGAGGTTAATTACTCATTGCTAGCAGAACAGCAGGAAGTCGACCAAAACCATGCCTCTGCATGGTGTTAACTGCCAGGCAGATAATTAATTAACATCATAATTGTAATGCAGGCAGCATGAAAATATTGAAATATTACTTCATTTCCATTCTATTACCTATCCAGCACATTATGTAACTTAGAGGCTTGAACTGCAAAGCTTGGTTGTGTCCAGAGTCCCAGGTGATGCGGTTTTGACCTTGTTTTGCATCAGAGATCTATAATGAACAAGAGACTGACAGGTTTGTGAGAAGACAAAGAACCAGCAGGAACTCAGTTCAGACAAAGATTTCTCCTGTCTTGACATGAGATGTTCAAGCATGATTCAGGAAGAGATAGACTTGTGTGTGTGTGCATGGCTAAGAAGAGTTAGACTGTCAACAATTTTTCCCAAAAGAAATTAGGTAGATATTTGGAAAATATATTAAATCACACAGAATCATAGAATAGAACCACAGAATCACTATTGTTGGAAACAACCTCAAAGACCATTGAGTCCAACCATCAACCTATCACTGCCAAGTTCACCACTAAACGACATCCCCAAGTTCCACATTACACATCTCTTAAATACCTCCAGGGGTGGTGATTCCACAACTTCCCTGGGCAGCCTGTTCCAATGCCTGGCAACCCTTTCAGTGCATAAGTTTTTCCTAATGTCCAATCTAAACCTCCCCTGGTGCACCTTGATGCCATTTCCTCTCCTCCTGTCCCTTGTTATCTGTGAGAAGGGGCCCATCCCACCTGGCTACAACCCCTTTTCAGGGAGTTGTAGAGACCAAGAAGGTCCCTAAGCCTTCTTTTCTCCAGGCTAAACACCCCCAGTTCCCTCAGCTGCTCCTCGTAACACTTGTGCTCCAGACCCCTCCAAATGAGGGTACGTACTTGTTCTAAGTCCCAAGCAGATCTTCAGGAAGAAGTTGTGTGGACATCACCTGTCATACTTGCACTCCCCTGTTGAATATCATTACCTTCAGCTCTTCTGAAGGTCTTTCTGCAGATCCTTTTGTTTGATGCCATCTATGAAAGGTGCTCTTCTTCCATCACAAGTTTTGTGGCTTGAAGCAGGAATGCCGACAGTCCCTATAGTGGCCTGCAGGATGGCAAGCATTCTGTACATAAAGGGAAGCATTCTGCACAGTTCTGGTCAAGCTGATCCAGGACAGAGTAAATTAAGAGGTCCTCTAGTGTCTCCATTCTGTTAAACAGTCAGAAACAATTTTACATGCCTGCTTGCCCTGCTGGAAAAACATTACAGCACTTGGTGTCCAAAAATATCTGTCCTATAACCATGACCTTCTGAAACTTAAGCCTGGTGTAAAGAACCCATCTCTATAACCTTACAAAAACTCCTTTAAATCAAAAGAGAGAAAGGTGCAGGCAATTGGTTTCCTAAAGCTGGTCTCATTTCCTGATTTGTGCCACATTAAATAGAAACAAACAAACAAAAACCAAAACAGAAACCAAAACCCAACCCAAAACTAGGAAAGCATGCTGGGAAAATAATGACTCTGCAAAATGCCCAGGAAGAATTAGAGGTGAAAGCCACCATTACCAAGTGAGGAAAAAGCACTGGTACTGGAGTACACTGAGCTGAAGTGCACATGAAATCTGGCTAATATTTCTTTGATACTGTGTGTCACAACTGATCTTCTTGGATGTAAACAGCAACGTAAGACAAAATGTGCAAAGATAAACTTCCTTGATCAGAAGTTATTGAATTTTGATCATCTGTAAATTTAAATTGCCTTTTTTAAAGTGTCTGAGAGCTTGAAACAGAATAGTTTTGAAAGAGGTACAATTGACCTAAAATAAAATAAGCTCGCCAGAGTTAGACCTGTTAGTTTTTAAAAGAGAGTGCTCTGAAAGAGTTATGGTGAGCTGTAAAAGTTCCTTTTGTCACCCAAAGTCACTGGATGTTAAGAACATGTAGTGCATTCCACATTTGTACAGTTGGCTGTTTGCAAAAGGAAGTGTGCAGGCACAGGCTGGCTGAAGAACAGGTTGGTGGTTATGCCTGAGATGTGGTGAGCACACCATGAGTTCACTCCTAGGTTTCATACGGCCTTTCTGTACATGGCCTTGCTGCAATATACATGGGACTGTCATCATTTAATTAACACTTGTATAGCTCCATCTGCACCTGTAGAGCAGCAGAAGTTATACCTGGAGATACATAAATAAGTTCATTAGGAGTTTGAAACGTGTTCCAAGAGGGGCACACATTACAGTAGACAGATCTCCATAACACTTCTGGAAAAGAGAACAACTACTCTTGCATTCTGGCCAATATTCTCTTTGTAACAGAGGATCTAACACCCAGAGCCTGTTTGTGACCTCTCCCTGCTCATACAAATGCTTGTGCAGTCATGATACTATCAGTCTTTAACTCATAACCTTGACAAGCACTTTGGGACTACCAGGAGCTGCAGAGCACCAAGTCCCTTTCCATTCTGACTGGGAGCAGGTCTTATTTCAGTATGCAGCCACTGAACTTCTCACTGGAGGTCATGCTTGGAGTATTAAACAGATACACTGAACATTTACCAACAACATCAAACTTATTTGCACTGTAATAAGCCAGAGCTAGTCCTGCTGTCTTCTTCAGACTTTCTGCAGTGCTGGTGGAAAGTGAGATCATTGGAAGAACCAGGTCCTTTACAGTCAGCTGCAATCACTGCTGCCCTCACACCATACACAGCCACATCCTCATGGGTACAAACAGGACTCAGCTCACCCTGCAGGCTGTAAAACTCACAACACACCAAGTGAGGGAAGGGTGAGTATGCAGAGCATCTTTAAATCCCTGGATCACTGCTTGAATTTCACCCATAATTCATTGAGATGATTTTTGCCATGACAAAATGGTAATAAATGCAACCCCAAAGCACCTTAGGTCAAGGTTTGAGACTCCTTATTCTACGACCTAAAAAACTATTTCACATTGAGAACAAAAGATAGACATTTTTTATGGCTAAATGTTCCCAAGAAATAAAAGGATTTGCAGCCCTGAGTGAAACATATTACCCCAAGAAGAAAGATTGTCATTCAACTTTCAACATTTTGCAAACAGCAAAGTCAAACCAGCCTTCTGGTGACTGAGTCAATGATAATTCAAATTATAGAAATGACAAGGATAGTTAACAGCTCAACTGTACTAGAATATTTAGTGTTATTGTAAAAGCTATTTAAGTATGTTCACATCTGGGAGCCCTTCCAAGTAGTTTGTCTCAGCAGGGTAGGCTGACAAATATCTTGTTGCCCTAGTGCCACTGCCTTTGGTGTGATGTCCAGCTCCCACATGTCTTTGTGTCCTCCCATGATAAACAGGTCCTTGTGTGCTTGTGTGGAACAATTTCTTAAAAACATAACAATTCCCTTTGGGAAATCCTAAATCTATTCATTTCTTTTAACCTTTCCATCCTCTTTTCCAGCAGAAATCTTATATTTATTTTAGAGATAAAAAAAAATTATTCTATCTCTAAAATAAACATCTGTAAGTGTCACCTCCTGCATCTCCTGCATTTCCTTAAGTAGAACTTTATTAAGCTGTGGTACATAACGTAAATATAAAGTAAGAAAATGGGAGGTGCCAGCTACTTTGGCCTGCATCCCTGAATCACATGGTTTTATTAAAAGCAGCTCACCATCCCACTTGATTTAAATGGGCACAATGCTGCTGTAATGATTACTTGTACCTCAAGTGATGATGAGAAGACACATTCATATGTACCTCATCCTACAAAGCTGAAGCAGGCATGCTTGAAGAGTGGTAAATTTTTAGGAGTTTTTGTCTGGATACTGTAGTCCATCATTATTTTCAACACTGCTGCTGGCTGTCAAAGGATTTGTGTGAACCTTTAGCATGGGTTTTAAATCAGTTTTTCATCTGTCCTTTTGTCTTCCGTACATTAACTTCTTCTCAAACTCTAGGTGAGACGAGTCGTGAAATCTGCCCTTACTGCTTATCCTTACACATCCTGTATTTTACACATGTAAAATACGGGGTTTTTTTTAATACAGAGATGAACAAAGGTGGATAAAATTTCCAGTGTAAGCCAGCTAAGCTAAATCAAAAGTAATAGAAAGAGATCCCCAGAAGGAAGTACATCATAGCGTAATGGGTTGATCTTTAATGATACAATTATATATGGAACATTTCAACTAACTTTGCCCAATTACATCCAAAGACACTGGTTACTACACTAAGGGTTTTGTTAATCTCAATAAAGAAAGGGTGGTCTGAAATGCAGCCACTAGATAATTAAAATTAGAATGCTATAGATGGCTCCTAGATTACTCATTTCATGTAAGGAATTGAAAGCCTAATAGGAAAACTCATAATACCAGCCCTCTTAACATTAACAATTACCATGATTAACAATGATACTCACAACTCATTTTTCATTAAAGACTATGGGCAGAGACAAGCTTGTTTATATAGACTAGCTTTTGAACTGATGAGCTATTTATCACTCCAAAAGCCATGAAAGGACAGAACAGCACCCAGCAATTAAAACTTGCAAAGTGACCTCGTGACAGTGAAAGACCCACCCTTCTCTGGAGCAACAGTGAAGCAATTGTTTTCAAATCCGTTAAAAATTGAAAGATCATTTGTTGGTTTGTTAAAACATTTTTCTTGGCCTTGTAGTGACTGGAGCATGTTGCTTCACACAGAAGGCCTCTCATAGAAATGCAGATTTTACAGTGTACGCCACAAATCAGAGAGGTGAAGTTTTAAGAGATACTAGATCAAAAGACTGATGTGCAAAGGATCAATAATGCTTTATATTAAAAGAGCAAATAGAGAAACAAGGTTTTGCATAGGTGTTATCACAGACAAAGATCAAAGCATATGCCATGTATGTGTCTCGACTTGATATCCCAATCAATCCTCATTTTCCTATTCTTATTTTCGGTTTCCTGTCTCATTGCTGTATTCTCCCATTACTCCTCCCAGACTAAGCTTTTGAGAAGAAATAAGTCTCTTATTCACCTCTCACCAAAAAAAAATCCAGCTGGGTCCTACTCCAGAATCTTGAAAATTTCCCAGGTTCAGTAGAGAGCTGAGGAGTCAAAGGAATGCACATATTAAAAGAAAAGGAAAATAGCACAGAAGTAAAGGGAACAGGTCTTTCTAAAGATGGAAGAAAGTAAGTCAGACATGGCTAAACGGTTCAATTCAAGTATCTGTTATTTGTCAGGCATTACTTCCAGATTCATCATTTCAGTCATGTGATATTCGACATGCTCAGAGAGCAGTATAATATTAAAAGAGACTAAGAAATACCATAAAATATAAGACATCTCTGCTGGCAATGATTCAGCTACCCATTGAGAAAGGAAGTAAACATTTAAGAACAGCATATATCCACCCTATTCTTACCACTAGAGTCCTAAGGAAACATAAGGAAAAGAAAATTCAGAAGAAGCTTTGCAAAGTGACCAGTTTGAAAGATATTATATTTATATGCTTAGCCCACATTTAAGTCAGGAGCTACCAAGGATTTTTATTAATCAAATTAATTTACTATTCAATTAAAAAGAAAAAATAAATGTGAAAGCTCTATTATACCAGCTACGTCAGAAACACACATGTCCATATATGAATGTACACTCAATTCAAAAAACAATGAACTATCTGTCCATAGGTAACATATGTCTCCAGAAATTTTCTTGATTTACTTTGGAAAGAAATTAGATGTAAGAAATGTGCTTGCTGGAGGAATGAGAGGGAATCAGACAGCAGTCTTCAAGGGCAGATATAATAGGCTGTGCCTTTTCCATGCTTCTGCATTCTTCTGGTGCTAATTGATTTGGGATGATGTGCTGCTGAGCACAAGCTAACTAAACATAATTAACACATGCTACGTTTATTTCCTCATGGCTCCTCCCATTCTTACACTTTTTTTCAGCAGCTGATGATAATACCCACAAATGATTTAAAATTAGTAACTCCTTCCATCCCGGCACACCTTGAAAATTCTGGGTAAGTTTCTGAGAGGATTACCACAGGCTAGTGGGAAGGGAAAGCATGTGCCATGACCTTGTGGAGCCAAGGCTATGCTGAAGACATTGGCAGGCTTACTGGGGGACATGTTCTGCTGCTTAGACACCAGTTAGAATCCCTTCATCCTCCCTGCTGCAGCTACTGTTTTGGGAAAGACATCCTCCAAAACATGATCTCCCAGTAACCAGTGGAACACTGGGTTCTGCTGGTGGGAAAGACTCATCAGACTCCCCAGCCATGATGGAATCCCTGCTTTTCTGACAGCTTCTGAGAAGATGCCACACTATTTTACCCCCACTATGATCCCAGCTTATTGCAGTGTATGTATATAAGCTTGAACACCGTTTCCCATCAGGAATATACTGGTTACTTTACTGAAAGGTTTTGTCCTTGTTTGTCAGCTGATAATGCACTGTCTACTTCCCACAAAACCCAGCCCAGAACCTGTGAGGCACAGCATGTTTGTGGATCTTCATGCAAACCCAAGGGTGTCACTTTTTCAGCTTCTCTGCTCTCCTCCTGAGCATCTTGCGTTTACTAATACAAGAGGGAGAGGGAATCATGCAGGCTGTAGGGTCTGAAGAAGGAAATAATCCAAAATAATCCTGGCTTTCTCTAATACATTTACTGGTCCAGCCAAAACCACCTGACTCCTTCTGGGTCAAGTCTATTGATTACAACTTCCTCTGTATCCAGAGTTTGTGGTGCTCCATAGGTGTCCTTACTTGCACAGTAGGTAAGTGCCAATATAAACACTATGCCATTTGCTTTTTGCAGTGAAGGTATCAGAAAAGATGACAGATTTTCTCCTCTCAGGGGTCTTGAGAAAGTTTCCAGAAAGCTCTGACATCAACAAATGCGAAGGAATTTGCAGACTAAGGGCTGGCTGCTTGAATGTATGTTTCCAAAAGCAACAAAGTGGATGAAGGTCTGACATGACGATTGGGGCTTGAAGTTTGGCATCGTCCAAGACCACATTAGGAAATAAACTCTATATTCAGCCAGTGAAAATGACATTTTTGCATAACTATCTCTTCCAACAAATAATTTTCAAAGCTCTTGTGGGTAAAATCTGCAATTTCAGTTCCAAGGCTGTGAATCAAAAGTAAAGTTTGTAAAGTGCCCAGAGTAATAAAATCACACCTGGAGCATCTGCCAGCAAAATCTGACTGAGCAGATTCCTCCTGCTTTTAGTGTCAGAGGAGGAGGAAGTGAAGAATTGTTTGTCTTGAGTTTGTCTCTTTGACAGAAGCTCACAAGCCTGGTTTGGTAAATCAAGACTACAAAGAAGTTAGATAGGAATTTAATCATGATTGACACATAGATTGCAGTCTCTTTAAAGCAAAGTGATACATCATCTGCACTCATATATCATGTCATATCAACAATACCTGATACACATATCTAGATAAATAGCATTGGAAGACATTCTTTACATCCAGTTTTCCTGAAAGTGAGGTTTAAAAAGCATCTTTTCTGATTCATGTCTACATCCCACAGATTAAAACGTCAGGCAGCTTTTAGGACCTAGATAACTGAATCGTGCAATAACTGGAAAGGGACCTTTGGAAATCCCCTGATTCAACTCCTTACTCAAAGTGGGGCTGACTTTGAAGTTTGAGTGGTTTATTTGGGGCCCTGTCCAGGACAGTTTTGAGTGTCTCCAAGGACGGATACCCTACAGACTTCCTGAGAAACCAGTTACAGAGCAAAGAAAATTTTAAAAGTGTGTTTCCCTTGCTCCCTTTCTTGGGGAGAAATTGAAGTCTTAGGGGAAGGTCAATTCCAGATTAGACTTTCTTTAGAAAAGAGAATAAAAGAGCTCAAACACTAATGTGGGCAAATCAACACTCACCTTCAATCTCTTTGCTTTCTGCGATCCAATATGGGCTGTGTGCTCTCTGCTGTGGCTCTGTTCTGAGGGAAGTCAATTTCCATACATGTTATATATGATTTGCAGAGGCTTTAGCTCAGTTACCAGGGTCTGTTACAACAGAAAGATATGGAAACAGACCTTTCTTATTCCCACACCTTACAGGACTTGCCCCAGGTTGCCCAAACAGACAGCAGCAGACAGAATTGAACCCAGTTTTCCTCAATTACAGTGCAACTGAATAACCATAACAGAGAGATCAGAGAGGACAGACATACAAATGGAGAATGTTTTCTCAAAGCTTTTAGGTCCAAAAAAATATAATTTTCTCATTTCTGCAGTAATTTTATACAGCTTGCTCTGAAATGTGAAAGAATGTTGAAAAAGTCACATTTTGATTCTTTCCTGAAAGCAAAATGAGAAATGAGAAAAGAAAGAAAGTGTTGATGGAGAGAACACTCATAAAAACAACCACTATGACTTGGAAACTGTTTATGCACAGACGTTTGCATCTGAGTGATACCTTGCAGGTATGAAATTGAGACAATGCATATAAAGATATGCACTTTAAGCTTGTATACCTAAGGCTTCTCAGGCTCATTTTCCCTGATCTCCTTATTTGTGATTTATTTCTGAAGATTAAATTAAGTTTTTAAGTAAACAGTTGCAGTGTAATAAGCTAATCTGGGAACTATGTAACTCATTGCTCACTCTTATAGATAGGAAAAATATTCAATTAGTATTCTGTCCATGTTAATTTTTAATTTAAAGCCTTTAACCAAAGTACAATGGACTTTTGACATATAAATATTAAAAATTAAATTTCCTGAGTTCATTATCTGATAATTAGAACTAAATAACATCTTAACTGAGAGACAAACCCCACGCAAAGCAAGTCAGTTCCATTTAAGATTCCATTAGAAAAGTGTTTGAGCTAGTATGTAATGGACCATAAAATTTAATTTGGAAATGATATTACCAAAAATGATGGAACGATACCAGTCACAAAAGGACATGTAGGCAGCCCTCATCTTTTCATTTGGCATGATGTTCTTCTATTGATTCTGTAGAATCAGAAAGGAATTACTTAATATTGCACAGAATAACATATGTAGGGTTTTTCTCCTTTTCTCCAGCGCCTCGGTATTTAAAAGTCAGAATTGACCAGTGTAGCTCCATGTAATTACAAAGATTTCCTTATCTTAGCCTATTTGCTGAAGTCATCCTAAAGAAAGGGTCCCCTAATCCATTGGCTGTCTCATATCTCATTTACATTGGTGGTAATCCCCATCCTATCTCAGCATTTAGGTAATGACTTTGGGATTAAATTGCACTCCTTGCAATTCTTTACTTTCAAATCTCTACAACATATCAGCGGGCCCAGCTGAATAGGGCTGTCAGAGGGCTGGTAATGCAGCCGGGGAGGTAAGGCCTCCGACTCCAAAGTGAAATTAACTTTCTCCATAATAAGACCTTAAGAAAAGAAAACCTTGACTCCGCGTTGCAAAGTATTTTGGGACGTTATAAAAAGATGCCAGGATTAAGTTATACTAAGCTTCCTAAACAAGTGTATTCAGCTATTTTTGCTGCATTTGTAGCTAAGGTGGCTTTAGTAAGTGATTTTTAGATAGTTTTCAGTTGAAAAGAACTGCAAATGTTGGGTGTATCTTTAATTTTGCTTGTTGAAAAACTCTGAACCTTACTGCTCTGAACCACTAGGATCACAGCATTAAATTTCATTTAATTTTTCACATTCAATGAGAAAAATCTGCTGTTTGTTATGGCCTAATACTGAAAATGAAAATCAATTGATTGGAAAATTAACAACTTAGGACCAAAATTAAAGCAGATATCTAAGTACATTTCTAATTTTAAGCATGGGGATAATTTCACTGAAATGAAGAAGTAGTGAAATGTATTCAAGATTAAGTATATATTTAAATATTGCTTGGTTTAAATCTTGTTAAATTTAGGCTTCAATAAGAAATTTTTCATGACTCGTCTTTTTTATCTGTTGCAATAAACCACCAAATATACCTATATTGGTGGGGAAGTTAATTATATATATCATTACAGCTATGTTATAAATATGAATATAGATAGTGTCATGTGCAGATATTGCTGTATAAAGCTCTGTTATATAAAGGTATTTTTATTGCTGAACTTAATGTTTCTAAGTCCTTCAGCTGCTTTTCTTTTCAAGTATCTATTTGTTCACACTGCATCTTTTAAACTTCAGCTGTTTCCAAGACTGGGAGAACACCTTGTTTTGCCAGATTAAGAGCATCCTTCCAGCTGATTCACCAAGGTGCTTTAATGCACCAGATATCAAATGAGAGACCTCAGTTTTAGCAGATGGATTGTGATGCAGTAGAGAAGGGTATGGGTTTTTGGCCAAAGCATCAGTCTGATCATTTCAGAGTGAGGGGAAGTTTGCCAGAAATGCCAAAAAAGCTGCCATACAGGCTCTTTTATTCTCATTAATTAACCACTAAGAGATAATAATAGGTTTACAAGGTGACAGTGAATAATTTGAAATATTATTTCAAATCATCACTTTTTGACAACTCAGAGTTGCCTAAGAATCACAGAGACATTATTTAAAAACTAATTCTTTAAATATGAATTCAAATTTTTACCATTCATGCTGCTCAGAGGCAGGATTAAAAACCACAGGTAATTACTAAGCAGTTGCATTCCATCAAGACAACACAGTAAGGCAATGTGAGGAATTTAATAGCAAGCCCTATTAAAATTTAATTGAACTTATCCTTGTTTATACTCTTGGTATTTTTACAACAGCCTGTAACCCCTGTGCTGAGGTTTCTGAAATTTCTGACTGTCACAGATTCTGTGCTGTAAATAGGGCTAAGCAGCCCTGATGTCACACCACCAGTGTGGCATCTTAACCCCACACAAATACCACAAGGAGCTGGGGGATGGCACTTTAAGATACGAAGGGGAGATTTTGCAATCCCTACCTGCCCCTTGCAATGGCATTATTTCCCTGGAAAAGGGAGAGGCTTTGCCTTAGCATCCCAATGCATCAGGAGAAGCAAGTGCTTCGCTTTGAAGGAGAGCTGCATTCCCTGATGGTTCCCAGGACCTGGGTTTGTAGATCAGGAGCTGGGCAAGCTGCAAGGCATCTAGGACATGTAAGATCATTAATGCTGAATTAACTCTGTGCTTCCAGAACCTCAAAGACATATGGACATCAACCTCCCGTATCTAGAACAAAAATATTCAAGGTTTTGATGTTCATGTGCTTTTGAAGAGTATGTACTTGACCTGGCATAAAAATCATCTTCCCACTGTGAAACAAAGGCAGAGTTCAAGTGTTTAAGCTCATCTTACCAGCTGCTGTAAAACTAAGCTCACATGTGTTTACTAGAATGGTGAATAATTGCAAGTCATGCAAATTTTTGTTTGCAAATAATATTTGAAATCAGATTGTTGAAAGGGACACCTGAGACAATGTGCAAAGGCAACTATCACTTCTGCTACAAACCCTGGAGATAACAGAAAGCATTAAGCACACAATGCCTCAAGTGTGCTGTACTATGAGTGTTTAGCCATCTCACATGTCTCCTTGCAGCCTTTTTCACAGTCTTGGCTCTGTGGTTCAGCTCAGTTGTATCCAATGATGAGTGATAATTGGAAGCCCTCCTCCTGCCATTCTCCAGGATGATACGGAAATTAATTCTTGTACACTGCGCATTGCATACACCAAGGGAAGTTGACCCTATCAATTTGCATACACTATAGGGGCCTGCTATCACACTGCAGCCAGCAAACAGCTTCTCTTATCTAGGAAAGACCCTCATTTGTTATTTCTTGCTGAATACACCCACTCCCATTATTTCTGTAATTCTTTGCAATAATAGACCTTACCCTAATGAAACCCGCATTATGAGAAGGTTATGGTCCTGACCCAAAGACGATTAGCTCTGTGCTCTGTTATTGCTACATATGTAATTGTATAATTGATTTTAAAATTTACTTTTGTGTCCCCAAACCATAAAGTGAGCAGCCCATTAAGGGAGAGAAATATAATTAATATATCTATTAAAGAGGGGCAGGATATTATTGCAATTTTAGGATTATGCAGTGAGTGTCCGTGTAAAACTAAGGAAGAAATACAAAAGTTGAGATTCTCATCACGCTTCACTTGAGGTAACATGTGCAGTGGATGTGAGTTTTCAGTGCACAGCAAACAGCTCAGACACAGCTCTTTAAGATGTGCCTGGTAGGTTGGGGTCTAATTTTGTACACATCTCTGTGAAGCCATGGGTAGAGTATTCTGCAGGCCTGAGCCTTTGTTAGTCTATGCTAATGAAGCCGTGAAAATCTTTGTTTCCACATTATTTACTTCTATGCATATGCGTTACTATGCATCAAACATAATGTGAATGTTATTCCTCTCAGTCAATAAGACACATGCTACATAATTGACAATTCATGTTTCAATAGCTAAATCTAAATAAACAACAACATACTAGATGAGCACCGGATATTTTTAACTCAAAATTATTTTTCCCTCATTTACACCTAGTCCTTAATGTCTAATTAAGGACTTCCCATCTAATTAAGGCTTCCCATCACCTAAAGCAATCTGGGGCACACAGATCCCTGCATTGTCTCAGCTGTTAAAATGGGGACATTCTCTCTTCAGACCAAGCATTGTGCTGCGCTAAAAATTCTGCACATTTGAGCCCACCATGAAATGTGGGCTTTCACCATGCAGCAGTCCTGATGTCACTTGCATATTGGCACCTGAGAGTAGACTGGAACCTGCCCAAGCCCAGGCAATTTTTGCACTAAGAGCTCACATTGCAACAGAAAAGACAAACCTGTCAGTGGGGAGGTGGGAGAGAAGAGACCTGGTGGTGAAGCCAGCCAGGGGCCACTTCTCTGTCATTCCCCAGGGAGCTACACCAGGGAAATTCAGCTGACTGGGATACAGCTGGCCTAGACATATTTCTTAGGGACTCACCTGGTGCCACAAACATCATTTTGATGGCCTCCATCGTAGTTTCTTGCACTCATCCTATACCAGCAGCCAAGCACCTCACGCCTGAGCTGCTGCAGCAGAACAGAACAGCCAGAGCCCTCAGCAAGGGTTCACTTCCTGCAGTCAAAATGCAGACACCAGTGTTATTTCACAAGCCACACGTGCTCTCCTGATGCTGCTCCAGATGGCTGCAAGTGCCTCATGGGTCTGGTACCAGAGCTGACAGCCACCAGTAGCTTCTCTGAGGATGCCTGAAGCAGCACCGGTCCTTGGGGATGGCTGGGTTGTGTCCCAAGCAGCTTCCTGAAGAGACCAGTGACCTGCTGCCAAGAAGGCTGATGACTCTAAGGGTGACTTTTATCACATCATGGGTTGGTGTCGAGTGCACGTACTGCATCTACACAACAAAGTGTGCCCTGGAATCTAGGACCATCCCAAAAATGCTCTGTGCTCTACACCTACAAAAGAAAACTTGCAGCTCCTAAATCAATGGGATCACTGCCAGTACCTTCTGCCTTGCCTGGGTCTGGCTTAAAAATATTACGTTCAGGAGTCAGAGCTTTTCTCCGTTGTTAGACAAGTTCATATTCCCACTCAGAATTACTCATCAGAGAACCATTTTACATGGACGTGCCACTATTGGATTTGTGAGATACGTTAAGGAAAAGGCAGTTGTGCAATTTGCACACAAAGTGGTTGGAATTGATCTAAAACAAACCTTTAACTTTCAAACTGGTTTAAGTGGGGAAAGGACCATTGGATAATTACATCATTTAACACATTGATTGTCTAAAAGTCAATTCTAATGATTTCAGAAATAGAGGGTATTGTGCTTTCCTCATTTTTAAGGAAAGATTTTTGCTCAGTGCCGAGGAGTAAATGGTGAATTTTTTAAAAGAGACAATGTAGAAGAGCTGCAGAAAACAAAAGTTTCATTATACCAAACAAGGCTTATTTCACAAAAGCTAAAAAAAATCAATGGGACACAATTAAATTGGGTGCATCTCCCCTTACAGTACAACAAAGTATAAGAAATCTAAATGATTTGTGTGTATTCAGAATACAGAATTAAAGAGGTAGTTTGTATCATTAGTCTGACCACATCTATTTTACTTTGAAGTTATGCATCCTCTCTGTTATGTTTGGTCATTGTCACTTGATCATTAATTAAAAGGTGCCTCAGTCAAAGCCCAAAGATTAAATTTTCTCTTTTTTTCCTGGTTACTTGTACAATACTGTCTTTCTCTATCAATCAGAACACAAAATACATGAACATGTAAAAGGACACTGATATTTTGCATTGACATAAGACTTCAGACCATTGGAAGGCAAACTCTTCCTTTTACTCAGAAGACTGGCCAAGTGGGATTCTTTGCACACACAATGGAAAACTGAATTTTAGCCCCAGATCTCAAGACACTTAAAACCTACTGTAAAAAAGTTGCATTCATTTAACTGAAGGAAGGTTCTTAAATCAATTTAGTCACACCACTGCAAATCCACGTGGACAATATTAAATCGATTTGAACCCGGCTTATTTCAATTTGGCTTAATTCAGAAAGGAATCCATTTAAGCTGAAGCAATATATGCAAGGTTTACATTTGTGTAACAGTTTGCACAAAGGAATTTGCAATATTTTAAGCAAATCAACTTGGGAAGTAACTTCAGGTTCTGTCTACATTTAGAGCACTTCAACGGCACAGAAACACTGTAGCTCTGCACTTCCAGTGTAGTTTTAAGGATACCAGAGAAATTTTCCTTCTTAATGGTACAGTAGTTTCATTCCCAGTAAAAAATTGTTAAGCTTAAATTTAGGTTTTTGTCCCAAAATTGGAGATGAGGGACATCTTACATCATTGCATCCTTACATCAAGAATAACATGATGTAAAGTGGCTATTGAGTCATGCAGCCTCCTCATCCTGCCAAAGCACAGCTGTGAGTGGTTAACAGAGGTCAGGGATTCTTCCAGTATTTCTTGGATGAAATAGAATCTTCTTGCAAGAAGAGCAGCAATGACATCAGTGAAACCCTTAGTTTAGAGGGTACTTCTGGGAATAAATAGGAATGTGAGGTGTTGGGTTGTTTTTCTATTAAAATGGTATAATTTTTTGCAGCACAAATAGGTGCCCGTTCATTAGGGGGAACAATTACTCTCCAGAACCTGTCTCCTCTGTAGCTGTACATATTCAGATGAGCAGCCAGCTATCACAACTGAGATAAATGCCTTCAGGTAGCAGAGCTTCTTTGAACCAAGGCAGGTTTTGTCAGAGTATAGTTAGATGCTCCTTTAGGTACTGGAAAAGAAATATTCACCATTTACTTTCAGAACTTGTGGCTGGCATGTTTAAAGCCTTCTTTCAAAAGTAATTAAGTTCCTATCAAAAATCCAGCTTTCTCGGTAGAAAATGAATTAAAACTGCCCATTTCTAATTTGGCAGTGGGATCTGACCTTGCTGAAGCAATCAAAAAAATTTTCAGATAAACAGAAAATAGGAGATGTTGCTTCACATTGTAAGACCTTATCTCTCTTTTCGTCCATCTTTTTGTTCTGTGTATATAACTCAGAGGTTTGCATTGGTCTGACAGGGGAGGTCTTTGTGCTGTTGGCATAAAGATGAACTTCTCTGTTGCTCACATTGCCAATCCATTTGCTTCAGGCAAAAATAAGAAGACTGAGTTTTACTTTCCTAAAAAAACCTGCAGGAAAGGCTGTGATGCGGCAGAGTAGAGAACAGAGAAGGTGTGATAGGAAGAATCCTAAGGAAGTTAAAGACCTCCTGCTTAAACAGTGTATTAATCCTCCTTTTGTGATATTCTTTGCCATGGACAACAGTGCTACTGTCTCATGGTGCTGGAAAAGCTTTCCTGTATTTGTAGGTTCAGTGCCATTTTCGAAGGAGCACATCAGGTGCTAAGGGAGGATCCTTGCCCATGAAGTGGCTTGAGAAGTGGGAATGACATACTCTGCACTCAGCAGTTGCTTGTAGCAAGGGTCAAGGGCTGCATTCAAAAATGGGCTATGCTTCAAAAAGTATCACTTAAACTGTACAGAAAATATGACAGTGGAGCATTTTTCCAGCTGGAGCTCAGGATCTCAGACAAGGCTGTTGAGAGAAGCTTAGCAGAAAGTTTCCTATCCTAATATGTGGACGTTCTTGGCAAAAACCCAATCATGACACCATAAATTTAAGATTTAAGACCCACAAGATATTCCAACAATAGGATTTTGGTAGTGCTGCCTGTTGCTTTTGCTGACTGACTGCAAAGCCTTTCCAGGGGCTCAGTAGCAGCAAACTTCAGTGTCTTTAGGGCTCTGCAATTGCTAATAATGTGCCTGGCACCAACCTTCAGTATTTTCTTACCTCAACCACCTGCAAACACTTGCAAATCTGGCTTTGCTCTGCCAGTACTGGAAATGCATCCACCTGCAATTTAGCCCATTTTGTAAAACAAGCAGAAGACCCCAACCCACATCGTCCCCATCTGATTTTCATTCCAACCTGGACAACCTGACAGCAATGTGGCAGGAAAGTATGCAGTGATGCTCCAGCCATTCTCTCTATCAATACTGAAATGTCAGTAGGAAACACGTTTGCAGAGGTGACAGCATTATCTGGGTACTGACAGATTCTGCCTTGTGGATGTGGCCAATGAAACAAGCCAACAGCAGAAAGGAGTAAGCTGTAAGCAGCACAGGCAAGTGGCAAACGCTACAGAAAAAGGTATTATCCCTTTTGTCCCAAATAACAAATGGAGACTGCAGAAATTCTACATTCTTCATCTTATCAATGTGGAAAAACACAGACAGTCACAGCTATTACATACAGTATTATAGGAAGGCAAGGAGACATAAATTTCTACTGAAATTCATCAGATAACTTCGGTAAATCACATGTCAAAATATTTTTGAAAAGTGAAGGTTTGGGGAACAGTTTCTTTTGCTTATGTTAAAGAAAAGAATGAAAAAAATTACATGAAATAAACTGAGATGCTTAATCATGGAGACAAAACTGAGGAAGATTATTCTGCCTTAAAAAAAGAGTGGCAACTTGGAAGAACATTTTTAGATGTGATTTTATTACAAATTGTTCTATCAAGAAATATCATGAAAATTATGGTGAAGCATGTACATTACTCAGTGACCAAAATGGTTGTAGAGAGTCTGAGAAGGTAAGCAATTTAGCAAGGGTTGAATTGTCTTACAGAGAAAAGTTGTGATGAAACAATTCTCCCACCATTGCTTGGCTATCAATCACTTACAGCAGCCACTGTGTGGTGGGAGGACACGTTCTGCTTCAGGCCATCAGATATCCCAGACCCTTAACTTGGATGGTTTAGCATGTGCTAACTGTGCTGGCTTGGTAGTCCCAAAGATTTTCCTTTGCCCATGGAGGAATATGGATAACTGTACCAGGCCTGCCATGGGTCATTTGGTCTCTGCTCTTTGGGTGCAGGGAATGTTTCAAACTTCTTGTTCTCTTTAGAGCATGCAGTAAAGGCTCCATGCAATCCATTCAGCTGAGCAGGTCCTAATAGCCAGATCCTATAAAATGTGCTAAGTGCTCATGATCCAAAATACAGACCTCCAGAAACTCTGGAAAGTAAGACATCCAACATGGGGCTTTTGGGGGAAACACAAAATCTTGGAAAATCTGCAAAATCAGGAACCATGGCAGGCAAAGCTCAAACCCATGGGGATGCAGAGAAAACAACACAATTTAATGGGAGAGAAATGGGTAACATTCAGAGGAAGGAAAAGGACAGATAAACAGGGTGCTGAAAAATGTGTTAAGAACAATTAGATACTACATACTTTTTATCATCTGACAGCTGGAACCTCTTTTGGTCTTCAATTGTATCCACTCATTGGTGAAGAAAACTCCAACAACAAATGCAATTACTGAAATGCAAAAACAAAAAAACCAGACCCAGAAGTCTCACCATTCTTCAGCCCAGCACTCTGCAGGCTGTGTGGCACAGCAGGTTCCCTCTGGTCTGAACTGGATTCTGGTTTTTCCTCTCCCCAAGTATTTGCACTAAATGTAGGATACTTGTGACTGGAGCATCACTGTGCAACATGTGCAACTACCTTGAAATAAAATGGCATCTGTGCTTTACCTTGCAAGAGAAAGAGCTTCATTCTAAGCCAAGTCCATCTATGTGCAGCCACTCAGACATCTCTAACAGCACCAGTACTTGAAATACATGGGGACAAACTATCTTTTTGTTGTTGTTGTTGTTGCTAAAAGAAACCAAACTGCTGAAAGGCATTACTACTATCAGGAAAATTTACATCAAGAGTCATCGCTAACATCTAACAAACACATTTTAGACAAACTGTCTCTAAGTAATGTATCTCTCCAGTTTGTATTTGTAGGCAATCTGAATGCCTGTTCACATCTGAGCAAGTTCTGGTGGTGCATTTGCAAAATTAAACAGGTTTTTGATAAGGAAGAGCAGCAAAGACTGCTTGGATTTCAGCTCTATTAGTTGTTGCTGGGTGGGCTGAAGATTCATTGCTTTATGCCCAAAACACTTCTCCAATAAATGCAGTTCAGATTAGGTGCTCTCATGCACTTGAATTATTTAGTTCTAATTTTGCAAATCAACTCCAAAAATCTTAGAAATGCAAAAATTATTAGGTAAAAAAAAAACCCAAACAAACTCACACAAAGAACTGTTCTTTACACCGAGCTTAGAAACTCATTTGCTGGTTCTTTCTGGTGGGCATCCTGGACATGGCAAACCTATGGATTGGCACCATCAATTACTGACACCAATGAGCACTTGCTCACCTGAGCAGTCACAAAGGGTTAAGGAAGGCCATCATTGTTCCTCCAGGTACTGTCCCTCGGTGCTCAAAGGTATCACATCCCCCAACCCCTCACGTTGCTTGCTGCAGTTTGATATATACTGGTGTAAGATAATGTATTTCTCACAAAAGGGTTTGGTGAGAGCCTGATTGAATCAAACACAGTTCCACTCAAAGCTCAGAGTCACTGTAAAAAGAGAACTAATGGAAAACATTTATAATTATTAAGTTTTACATTTGCAATCTATATTTCTGTTATTTTTGTTCTCCAGCTCTTGGAAAGCAGTGGTGCCGTTCAGGGGTGATTTCCTCCACCCTCTCCTTCCCCCCCCAGGGCTTGCATATGCTTGACACTACTTGGAAAACTGACTAACAGGGTGTTCACTTTTACCAGGCCATTAATTGATAACACTTAATTAATCTGCCGTGTGAGAGATCAAATGAAGATTGTGTCCCACAACCAGCAGCATATATTGACTTTGTTATTCCAATTATGTGTCTGACCAGAACAGCCCTTTGGTATAAGACTTAACCTTTGAATCACCCTCAGCACAGAACTAGATCAGCTGCTGGGGATCTGACCTGAAAAAGACCTTGACACTGCCAGAGCTCTCTATGTGCTTGAAAATGTTCCACCTTGTGCTTGTCATAGCCGGTGTTCGTGTTGTTATTTGCAATTACATTTGCGTGTTGGACACGATTCCCCGATAAGCAGCCGATAATTAGCAGGGAGCTCTGATTACAATTTGCTGTTTCACGTTGGCACACATTTTTGTTTATTTTGCTTTGTGGTGTTGGCTTTTTTTTTTTTCTTTAAAGAATGCCCAGAAAAGAGCAATTAGTTTCAGCAGCAATTGGGTAAATGCAGCAGACAAAGAGAGCAAATTGCCTTTAGCAGACAACTTATAAATCAGCTGTAGATTTCCAACTCAGTTTTTATTTTTGTTTCCGTGGGTTATCTCCCACTAAATTGATGGGTAACATCATCAGAGGCAGTTTTGGTGTCATTTACTATAACAAAACATAATTAAAAATATATTCATCAGATTTCCTGTGGCTTTCTACAAGGACAGTGAACGGAAGCAGCATAACAAGGAGTAGCAATTGACGTTCTCTATCCACTAATTTTGTGACTTTAAATCCATGTTTCTCCTCACATAGAAGTCAGTATAAAATCCAGAGCAGACATACCCAAAACTGCGTAGCAAATCTTAGTTAACATCCACCTGCCATGAACATTACATACCATTTTGTCAGACATGGATCTGACCAGGATATGGATGGCTATTTTATGGTGCAATTTTCTGTAACGCAGCCTTTCTCCAGGAACACCCTTTCCAACCAGAGGCAGAGGTTAGCGTGTAAATGTGACAATGAATTGCACAAAGATGAATTCTTCAGAAAAGAACCCGAAGTACAGTAATACTTCTTTTTAAGAAAAAAATTGTATTATTATAAACTAACCTCATCATTAGAGCATAGAACTCAGCAATATTACTTGCTGGCGTAGGAGGGGAAAAAAAAAGCCTGGTAGGTCAGAGACAGCTATAAATAACAAAAACCACTGAGAATAAGACCATTTCAGGTCCTCCATCTTGTCTATTATTACAAACTAGTATGAAGTAAAACTGCTCATGGTTCTGACTCCACTGATGTAAAACCACTGAGGTAGCTCTAAACTCAGATAAGTCTGAAAATTTTAATAGGGTTATGAATTTGAAGTTGCTTTAAGAAGGCAGATCATCAATCTGTTGTATTAGCAAATAAAAATGTGATGAGTCCAATACCGACACTGTTTTTTGAATCAAGGTTTATTTTTAACAAACACCAGGAGGGATAGATGATCCAAAAGATTGACATTTGAGGCTCTTACCCCTATGCTGGTGCCTTTTAAACAGGGTTCAATAAATTACTAATTTCTTTGCAACGCTCCTTCATAAGAAACAACTATCAAACTGTTTAATTGTCCTGATTAAATCCCTTAGGGTTCTAATAATGAAAATCCCCAAATGTAGAAGCAAACAATACCTCACATGTACAGTGATGGTCTTGGAACGATTTTGTTTACAAAGTACTAATCAAGACAATGACTTTTCCTACTCTTTCCATAAAATGCAGTAGAGTCTTTAACTTTGACCTGCCTGGGTAACTTGGCAAGCAGCAGAGCTGTGCAGAAGAAATGCCTATGGAAGTTAGTGCCTGAAATCACCAGTATGGTATCCAAAAGTGCTGTAAATCCGCTGCAGGATGAACCCCCAAGAAATACTCCTAATATTGGGGTGAATCTTGAACCCACAGCCTTCCAACTGAGGTACAGAACTGCTACCAAATAAGCCAAAGGCAAATGAGAAACATTCAAAGCTAAATTAATATATGCCAAGGCTTATGTGTGCTATCAAGCAATAAATACACTAGGAGTAGGAAGTGCAAAAAGTAATTAAGGTTAAGAAAGAGGCATATGCAAGCTATAAAACATTAGATGGAGAGGAGGACTAGAAAGATTGCAGAAGGAAGTTAAGAGAGTGTAAAGAAAAAAATTAATACAAGAGGCAGAGACAGAAGGGAGATTGTATGAGAGGTTAAGATAAATAAGAAGATAATTTTCAACCCTGTAAGGCTCAGGAGCAAGATTTTAGAGAAGTGTCTCTAAGACATAATAGAGAAATTCTATTCTAAAAAGCAGACACTGTGCTAAGGCAGATCAAAATCAAGTATTTCTAACTACAGATTTGGACACTCCCTATGGATTCTCGTGGTAATAACATACACATCTTGGATAAAATTGTGCAACTTCCACAAAGGGCTGCAAATTGACCAACCTGCATACATATTATGTTATAGTATGATGTTATGGTTGTCCTTTGTAAGGGCACATGGATAAACTCCATTTGGTGTGAAACCATATTTAGTGGGGTAGCTTGAAGTGTTTGGAAGGATGTCAAGAGACAAGGTGCAAACAGGCCAGACAGGGCAAAAAGACTCAAAAAACCTTGTGAAAGTGATTTAACATTGGCCAGTCATATCAGTGAAAATGACAGTTTAACTGCCAGAGGGCTCTTTTGCACTTAGACAAAAATGGAGAAATATGAAATGGCCAGAATACAATGGGTGGCTGTGGAAGGACCTTTTTCATCCTTTTCTCCTTGAATGTGTTAATATTAACTATTTGGGAAGCTGCTGCTGATGTAAGAACAGGTATTCCTTAGCAAGAGACTGTGTAAGTACACATAAGGACACTTTCACCTGCAAAATCTATATTCAATCAATCAAGTCCTAGGCAGAACAGCAAAAGCAAAAGTATCTCTTCTTTCTGGCAGTAATGGGAAAGGAGTGGTGGTGTTAAAGTTAATTCTTCTGTAATGCATTTCCCTCCCCACCCTGTGTGGTTTTAGTTCTTAGTATTTCCTATGTAAATATTTTTTGAGTATTTACATTGAACACTGTTAAAGTAGATCCCTTACCATAGTTTGAAAAATACATCTAACAGGGCACATACTTGTACCTGGACAGTGGTGGAGGTGGTAGCACTACCTGTTCAGCTGGGCCTGGTAATGAATCCAAGGGAAAGGTTGGAAAAGGCTGCAACTGGCTTCCTCCTGCTTCTCATTACATCTGACCACTTAAAAAAGAAAGTGACTGTAAATTCTAATACAGCCTGGTCACCTTTGGCACTGGGCTGAGGAAATGAGACTTCACCGAGACAGAGGACCCCCACAAAAAAGTGTGAAAAATTGAAATGACAAGGTTGTGTTGATAGCTTGTTGAATGAATGAAGGGAATGAATTGAAATTTACATTTATATAGCACCGTTCATCTACACTGTATCACTCAGGACTAAGGAGTTGGTGGAAGGCTTACTTTGCCAGCATAGCTGCTCTGGGGAGTGAAGTAGAATTGCACCAAACATCATTTTCCCAGAACCAGACCTACAAAAACAGTGGAGAAAGGCAAAGAACCTGTGTAAAGGTTAAAAAGGGTGGCAATTGGGGAACAAAAAGTAGAGAAATTCATCCACAGAAGGTTAGGAAGTGAGAAAGGTAGTGAGTATTATTTTTAAGTTTAGATCATGATTGCAGGAATGAAACAAAGCAAAAAATAGAAAAAATTAATCTAACCCCTTTCTCTATTTCAATCCAGGAGCAGGTATGTCACCATTTCTCACTCCAAGAAAGTAAAAGCCTGCAGATATGGGGATTCAATAACTCAGTTGTTGCA
This sequence comes from Edolisoma coerulescens, assembly GCA_013397115.1. Lineage (NCBI taxonomy): Eukaryota > Metazoa > Chordata > Aves > Passeriformes > Campephagidae > Edolisoma > Edolisoma coerulescens. The sequence continues at coordinate 405,564 of VWZW01004129.1, forward strand.
TTGTTACCAGTCCTTAAAGTTAGAAAGTTCTTTCTAAAGTATATCTTAAATTTTCTTCAGTTCATTTAAGTCTATTACTTCCTAATCAATTCTTGCTGAGCATGAGGTTCAACAGAAAAAATCAATCACGGTGCTCTTGATAACAGCTTTTTATATACTGGAAAGTGGAATCATATTCCTGTTGGTCCATGGTACAGCTAAAGCGTGGATCAGCACTTACCTCCGATGACCTGACCCTTATTTTTCATATAAAATTTGACCCCTTTTTACATATAAAGTTACTATTAATACCAGAATACAGCACTCTTCAAGAGTCTAAACTGAGATCTTTTCCACATGTGTTTGATTCATGTAGGTAATAATATGTTGGATGTTTGGGAGACAGGATAGCAATTACTGCTGTACACTCACTGACCGCTTGTGCACAAGGAGAATTTGCCAAAATAACATTTACATGCCTGTGGAACTCACAAGTTATTTATCTAATTCGTCCTCCAGGGTCCTACAGAGGAGCTCACCTCCAACCTATTCTTTCATCCATCTCCACTGGCAAATCCCAAATCATCTCATTCTGATGCTGCCACAAATCTGCTTTCTTTGAGCATTTGCCTCCTAAAAATAAATGCCTTAAAAGCAGCAAAAGAACATCCACAAGGCAAGAAAGGCTGACTGTTGCTCCTGCTACCACCTTCTGGTGCAATAAAGAGGTGGCTGAATTCCTGCATAATCCAGTGTTCAATAAAGTTGTTCTTCCAAATGCAGCAGAACACATGGAACACAGAGCACATTGCATTTTTCGAGTTTGTTCTGAATTTTAGGGCTATTTGGGAGATAGCTTGACGAGTATGTCTGACATGTACACACGGCAGGACTTTCTCCTTTCCTTGCACCAAAAGTCATACAAGTCAGCCCCAAGATCATGAGATTTTAAAATGGATCCACACTGTTACACAACTAATTTTTTTTTTCCTGTGACGTTTTTAGCTGACCAAATACAAGTCAAGAAAGCGAGTTGCATAACTCACACAAGACACATCATCCCACATCTGCTCCATGCTGAAAGCCAAATCCCACATGAACTGGACATGCAGACATGCACATTTTCAAAGCACTCACTCCCACATTTCCTTCTCCCATTCTCCCGTCTCACCTACCACAGTGATTTCCTGACACCTATTCCCCAGCCATCCTTATCCTTCAGCTTTCACACTTTGGCTCTCAGGGTTGAGCTGCAGACCCCCTTCCAGCCTCCCATTTACAAGACAGCTGAGGCTACTGTCCCACTTCCCCACTGAGCACTCATCTCCAAAGGGAAGGGTTTTTGTGAGCTGGAACATTTCTGACATGTCTGTTTTCTTGGTGGTGGTGATGGGCATCCTGTGCCTCCTGATCTCAGCTCTGCCCCTGCATCAGAGTGAGCAAAGGCAGCCAAGGCTGCTCCTGAGAGCATTTCAGGCTGCAGCCCATGAACAGCCTGGTGAGGAACTGTACAATACAAAATAGCACCAGATCTGGTACCATTAAATCACTTCTTTGTGGTTCCTTCTACCCAGATGAAAACACTACTAATTCACAGCTACTAATTAATTCACTATTTTCAACAGTCTTTATAATGCATAAAGATTCATTTCACCATTATAATGTTCTTAATATAGTTATTTTGCACAGCCATGGCAGGCCCTTGTTCCTCAACCTTAACCTCTATGCATAGTAATGTAGCATTGGAGAAGACAGTTTTGCTAAGTGATAAATACTTTGCTTCAGGTGATAAATTTCCACTTTTTAAGAAGAGGTCCTTGATTTAAATTCCTAAAAGTTCACCTTTTATTTTATTGCAAAAACAGACTCACAGAAGACCAGTGACTTCCTACTTGGCCTCAGATCTGACGTGCCTTACAGGTGGGTTCTTGTGATGCCTCTGGCAAAGACACCTCTACATGATACCAAGGAATTTATTCAATTTTGCTGGAAGTAAAAGGAGACTGCAAACCTTCCTTTCTCCTGAACTTCCTTAACTTTGCAAGTGCTTTCAATTAGCTCACAGTGAAATGGGGCCAGGTTTGCAGGCAGAGATAAACACAGAAGATTACAATAGCTCAGAAAAAAATAAGACAAATAAGGATCTTTGCTGAAGCAGGATTTAAATAGGTAAAAATGTTACTGTTGCTCTGGAGGTGAAACCAGAGATGGGAGAAAAATGTTAAATTAACCTTCAAGGATAAATCAAATGTGTTTCACCTTGAGAGCAGACTCATGGACTGAGTTACAAAATGTTGGGGTAACATACTCATATTGAAGAAACGTATCCAGAAGAGGAAAATCCATGCATATATGAATCAAATTTTGGAAACTATAGTGCAATATTAAGGAGAAACAGTCATGGCTGGTAGACAGACAAAGAGCAGCAGGTTAAAGGAATAAAGAATATGAAGAATTCTGTTGAGCACACAAAATCCATACTCATAGAATAATTACGTCTGGAAAAGACATTTAAGACCTTCAAATCAAACCATTAAGCCAGCACTGCCAAGGCCACCACTAAACCATGTCCCTAAGCACAACAGATGGGTGTCTTTTAAATACCTCCAGGGATGGTGACTCCACCACTTCCCTAGATGCCTGTTACTCCAAGACATACTAGAAAGAAGAGGCCAAAGAAGACACTGAGTGGATGACAAGGGAGGGAGGTTTGAAATGTGAGCAAGCGGTCTTAAACTCACCATTAGAAATTTAAAAGGCTGCCACCTTGGAGTGAGGACAGAGTCAAGAGGAATACAGCACTTAATAGTGATGCCAGAACCTCTCCAGAGGTACAACTGGCTGGAAAAGAAGAATTATTTCCTCCCATCAGAAATGGGGAAGTAATTTGTTGCTTTGAGGAGAAGCACAGAATGGAAACCAAGGAGAAAGCTGGCAAGACATTTGAGTGGGAGTAAAGCTGAGACTTGGAGATAGGACACTGGTCATTCAGGAGCAGCCGGACTCTCTTCTTTGCCTGGTTCCCCAGGATAATTTCATTCTGAGCAAATGAAAGCAAGGTAGCTTTGGCAAATTTGAGGGGGCTGATGAGAAAGGAATATTTTGTACCAACCACCGGTAACAAGAATCCCTGGAGATAAGTGGGTAGGATCTTATAAAAAGCCTTAGATGGCCAGGCTGAGAAAGAGGCATAAGAAAAACATCTGAGGATAAATAGTGTCAAGGAAAAAACAGACACAAATCCAAAATCTCATTAGAGTAGGAAAAAAAAAGGGCTACAGTGCTAGGCTGGGGGGAACTTCCAGGCCTAGGCATGGACAGCTCATTAGACAAAGCTCTCAGGCATCTTGTGAAAATTATAACATCTGGATGCTCATCTGGCATTAAACTGAGTTCCCAGTTGCTCCCCTACCATCGTTTCTTCTGGGGACATCTGGAAGTGTCCTGGACCTACCTGGTTTGTGCCCAGAAGTGAGAGCACAGATGGTGGACCAGATGTAGAAGACTTTGAAATATATTCATGAAGAGCAAAGGGGAGTTTGAGCTGAAGACAAGGAACCAATTGGTGTTGAAGGTTCAGCAGGGGAGATAGAAAGGTCGTGTATTAAATGCATGAAATGTAAATTGGGAATGTGGGGATGTTTTAGAGAGGGAAAGGAGCGAGGAAATTGGAGGCCTGGGGAAAGCACAGATAAGCTGAATAAACAAAATATAAAGAGCTATCATGGCAGTCATGCGCCTGCTCAAAAGAAAAATGCTCTTCCAAAAAATAGATTCCCTATTAAGTGATTTTGCTTGATTTTTTCACGCCACTCATGAGTTATCAATCTCCCCACCCATAAAGACAAATGTCATATCGGCCCTAACCCATCAGCTATTCTCAATTTATCACCATTTAATATATATTAAAATGCTCTTACCTCTGATTGCAAAAACAAACAAAATAAGGCAACATAAATCAAAAAGAAAGGGAAAGAGAGATGAGGAGGCTGAAGAGACAGAAGGGAGATCTGCTGCTCAAAAGAATGGATTTTTTTTTCTCTTGATCTTTGCATCCAAGCTCTCAAGGCCTCTCCACCACAAAAATATTCCAATGGTCTCATACTGTAAATCACATCAGTAGTTTATTAATCCACTCACAACACAGAAACAAATGCTTGGCCCTGGAAGGAGAGTGGGGAAGCTGCAGAGTAGTAACAAACTCAGCAGCCCTATGACTCTCTCTCTCTCTCTGATCCCATTATAAACTAACACAATATTTTTCTCCAATTTTCAGTCGGTATTGCAGCTCGCAGCAGAAAAGATACTGAAAGCAGCAGGAGCCAGGCAGAGGTGTCAGACTTCAGAGCGGACACTGCCTTGGGACCTGGGGGGGCCAGTAAATCAGTGCACGCTTGTCAACAGCTCCAAGCTGCAGGAATTACTCGAGCGAAAATAACAAATGGCTGTCATTGTGGAGCCAAAAACCTGTGATTATAATTATCACATCCCCAGTGACCTTGCATAAACTTTAATCCCTCTCCAATGGAGCATTTAAATAGCCTGCATCTACTGGCAGGGGACCGTGTCCCCTTAGTTGAAAATACAGAGAGTAGGAAAGAAACGAGCCACAAAGAAACCACCAAGCCTCTCTGTGTCTTACAGCTTGTATTAAAGAGTTGTACAAGGAAAGCCCTGTCACTGTCATTTTAACTGATATTATATAGTCATCCTGAATTCAAAATGCCACGGTGGTGTCCAAACTCGGCTAATCCCAGCACCAAGCATTTTAATCAGATGAAAAGGTCAAATAACACCAAGTTTTCATCACTGCATTCAGTGGGCTGAGAAAGTGGGTATACAAGGTGTGTGGATGGGTTGCTGAGTCAAGGAATCTTCAGGGAGGCAACCTCCTTCCACCTTGGAGAGGTTAGCTCACCCTTGCAGGTCCCACCATGACCAAGGCTTGAATGAATTCTTCAGGTTTAATAAAGAGCTTTTTCCATACTAAAATCAGGTATTTTAGTTATTTGGGTATTTTCATCGTACCCTTACGGCCAGGACTAGATGTCTTTAATTACAGGATTAAGGACAGTTATCTGCTAGTGCCTTGTTCTGCTTCTCTAGGTTGTAAATGTACGTCCATCGTGTATAGGTAGGAGTTGCAGAAAACACTAAAAGCTCTGAATCTGGGGAAGGAAAAATTTTGATTCTAAAGGATTTTGTAGTCCTCATGTTTCTGATCCTAAAAGGATCCTTTTAGGGAAAAAAAAATCTTTTCATGCTGCTCTATGAGTCCTCCAAAGCACATTGAAAGCATAGGAGGTGCAGGAATTTGATGAGATTGCTTTGAAATTGAATGAACTAAGTTGCTGCATGATAATCAGATTACTAGTTCACTTAAATTGTTACACTTGCAAACCAGGTGATTTCCCCCAGAAAAAAAAGCACCTCCTGGAGTCAGCAGATGCTCCCATGTACAGGCAACCAGCAAATGTGGGTTTAAAATACGAGACTTTTTATCTTCCATACAGGTGTTAACAATGTTCTGCATGAGCTTTGCACTACGGTATCACATAACAGTGATTTTTTCTTCAATGTTGCTGCAAGAAGACAAAATGAACTTATTACTGGAAAAGAGCTTTGCTAATTGCACAGTCTTTCATTAGGTTTTGGAGAGAGTACAACAGGAGAATTGCACATTCAAATTAGCAATAATTTTAACAAATTCAAAACTTTTAAAACAGAGAAATCAGAGGAACATTAAGTCTTAAGGGAAAGCCATTTACTGAGATACGGCAAAATTTAAGCATTTCTATATTAGTGTGGAGACTGGTATTTGTAATCCCTACCTGCACTTCTCCATGTTAAATAAATTAGGTAAAAGACATCTACAACAAGACATACATTTCCTAAAAACAGGAAATTGTACTGTCTAGAAAAGCAGAAATACTTGAAATAGATTAGTTCATGCCCAGACTAAGTTTTAACTGTAAATGTTGGAATTAGAGATAAAAATAACTAAGAAGCAGCCTTTATACAGTTAAAGGGCTACAATGGATCACAGAGGTGCTTAGTTATTTAAGGTGGTTTTCCAAGTCAATAAAACCCCAGAATATTTATCGAAGGGAGAATTCTCCCAAGCAACTTCATTAACCCAAACCCCACATCCTGGCAAGCCTCTGCCAAGCTTTCTAAACCCAACACTTTCAGCCCCACTCGACAGGGCATTTGAAACCACAGCTACAGCTAAAACAAGTCTCCTTTCTGCTCTGTGTCGGAATTAGGATGTTCTTTGGAGCAGAGAGATGGTGAGAGAGAGAGCCAGACCCTCACAGATCTTTGCATGCCTGTGACACTCTGGAAATAAGTGATGGCATAGGAGAGACAGGTCTTTTCAACCAGTGGCACAGAACAGGAGCTGGATTGAATCCAGGTGCCCTCAGAGCCTGTGACATCAAGGCCATTCCACAGCCACCACATAGTAACAAATTCCACCAGCCTCATTCATCTGAAATGAAAATTCTCCATTTACATCACTGCAAGATAAATAAATACATTAAATATTGTGTAATAATAGCTTGGCACATTTATCCTCCAGTCAGGGACCATTCCAAACACCTTCTCTCCTTTCCTGATTACCAATGTGATGCAGTTGCCTGAGTTTAGAGCTGTATATTCTAAGTGTTTTGTGAATGAAGATCTGGTAAAACCCTTCTATTTATCCCACATATTGGTGATGAGCTATCACCAGTTATCTTCCTGTTTCGTTTCTCTTTTGACATGTAATCCAACCCCACTCCTCCAACATTTTTGTTCCATCTCATCTTGGAGAATGGGCAGTTTCAGAAATTTTTTCTTCATGCCAATAACTGTAAAACAACTGACAGTAACCATCATCAGTGTTAGGTTAATGGTTGGACTCGATATTAGAGGTCTTTTCCAACCTTAATGATTCTATGATCATCATATGTCCAACTTTTAGTTGCTTGTGTCAACTTGCATGTATATTATTCTGTGAATTCATCTCTCAAAAAAAAAAAAAGGACAAAATCTCCACTTTTCGTGTGTTAATACTTGAAAAAACACTAAATCTGGCACAAAATCATACATAAATGTCTGATATGATTGGCAATTAGCCATTATTTGCTATGGAGTTAGTATCATGGGAGAGGGTCTTAACCTGTTTGTTTTACAAATAGTTACGAAACACTTATTATTTATCCCTTTCTTTCCTATCATAAGAAAAATCACAGGCACTTGCCACCACATATTTTATATTATGATCCTGTTCTGAGTATATGTTCATCAAAATTGAAATTTTTTTGAAATAGCTACTGTTGAACTCTGTAATTCCTTTGAAATTATAGAAATTAAATGATTGCGAGAAGAGAATTATGTTCTATGAATGATATTACGAAATTTAATTTATTCTGGTATCAGTGGTCTGGACTTTTGATATAAACCCTTTGCAGTCCTGTGCCCCTAACATCCCAGAAGATGTGCAATAAAAAACCAAATCTGTGGTGTTTGTGTGATTCAGTGGGACCAGGTGACTGTACAAATGGGCCATTTTTGAGGAGTTTCAATTTCAGCATAGAGCAAGTTGAATAGACGGCTCATAAAACTACCTTCACATTATGGGGCAAATTGCTCATCTCTGAATCACAGTTGCTCTTGGCTCCCCGTTCAGAACTCTTTCCATGAGTCCAACTGCCATTAATGGCAGCTCCACAAGCAGAACAAATAGACAATCATTTCACACTGAGAGGAGAATTTCCCCCACATGGTGTGTGTCCATCACACAAACCCACCTTGCACCAAGGGAGGGAAACAACCCATGTGAGCCTCCCCATCCCTACCTCTCCATCCCCTCCTCTGTGCTCTGCTGCCTGTGACCACCAGCACCAGGCAGGCAATCTGACATTTTTAACAGCTTTTATCTTTTCATAACCCTGGCTCCCAGCTGTTTCACGTTTCCCTGCACTTTTCTGCAGCGATGCTGGGTTCACTCAAAAGACAACCCCATCTTACTGAAATGCCAAAAGCAATCTCCAGCCCTGTAATATTTTGGCCTCCTAAAGACCCCATCCTGAGGAGAGGGTTACTCTGAGAATGAACTGAGACCCAGATGAATAGAGATGTCACTACCCTTGGTGAGCTCCCATGTACTTGATCTAAACAAGGAACCTCACCACCCCTCAGCACAAGTCAAAACCAGGTAGGAAAGAGAAGGCCGAAATGGGCTGCCTTGCCCCAGGTGAAATCACCCCCAGGGCTTCTGATCACCATGAAAATTTGGGTATTTAGCAATCCATGAGGATCTTGGCACTAGAGTGGTTTTTTTTCCCAGCTTTTGGCAAAAAATTACTGACTGGGATTATCTGTTTTCCAAGTCTAATTTTTTCCCTTTCCAAGTCAGCCATACAGACCACCAGTCTGGTGCTGGATAGTGTTTAAACACCCAAAAGCTTCACGCACTCACCAATTTTTCCTACAAGAGAAATATTCAAAGTAATCGTTTTATATCTTGCTGTTTTCCTCCTTTCTCTTTCATTTAGCCCATTCCGCAAGACACATATACTGGTATGAAGTTCAGACTGGGCTTGAAGAGGGAAATATCTATAGTTAGAGAGGGTTTTTTCTCTGCCATGACTTCAAAAGTGTTTCTGAATCCTAAACCTTTCACAGTGTTTCAAGAAACCCAAAGAATATGGACCTGACCCTGAGACCTTCATCTCAAGATCAAGAAGCTTTTCTCCTGAAACTGGTGTGTTTTCCAGCAATAACAATAGCCAACATGTTTTTTTCTGAAAAGAAAATCAATTTATCAGAAAATCTTCATCTAGAACCACCTTCAGCCAGCATTGCCAGCTTTAGTCCCAGGTTTCCCCCTCAGTGTAGTTTCCTTCTTCAAGCTGACCTTCTGGAGTCATACAAATACAGCAAAAACAAGAGCCTTTGCATTTAAAGGATCATTCTGATTGGTACAGTTATGCCCAAAACTTGCAATATAAAACCTATAGGTTCAAAACTGAGAAGTCAGTTATGAGACATGGAAATTGCATGTACTACTTTTTGATTTAAATTTTTGAGAGTGTCGCCCTCAGTTTCTTTGTCCTTTGAGGTAGAAATGTAGTTCATCTTTCTTCTGGTAGGAAGCTGAAAGCACTCTGTTTTCACTCCTGATTCATTTCAGCTCTTTTCTGTGTGGGTAAGGTTCATGTGGTTTGATGTCTGATAATGAAGATTTGGCACAGCTTTAAATAAAAGTAATTAGGGAATCCATTGACCATAACAAACAATGGACCAAAAAAAAAACTGTTGTAGAGAAGGTACTTCCCAGTTGCCCATTATAGCAATTTTTGCCTGTAATTATAATTCACAAATTTAATTCACTCAAAAAACAAATAGCTTTTTTTTTGCTTAAATATCCTAAATCAAGCATTAAATTACAGCTCTTTCACGAATGAACCTCATCATTAGCTTTCTTATGTGAAAGAGAAAAAAAAGTAACTCTTCAAAATCTACATTTAAGGGGCAAGTGCAAGGCATCTACACAATAAAATCCTCTGGTGCACTTCCACATATCACATGCCTCTGTGCTCATATATACATATATGCACATGTGCATTTATGGATGCATATTTCTATATTTTATATATTTACACACACACAAACATACCCTATGAAAAATAAACCTCCAATGCTAATGTGATCCCCACAAGCCCAGCACTTCAATTATAAAGCAATCCTAGCACAAATCCAGAAAATGTCACTGTCACATGCTTCCTTTGTATGCTGTTGAAAATACCTCCAAAGTTTGGAAATTAATCACACAGCAATGCCAATCTTTTAAGCCAGGCATCTATGAACCAACCTCTTCCCTACTGAATGAATTACATTGAAATCATATAATTGCAGGCTGCCATTCAGTCACCCTTAACAATAGGAGACTTTGAAAATTGGAAATTTTTTTCCCATCTGACTCCCAACTTGCAAGCATGAAGCATACAGCAAAAGCTTGGTGCCTTTTAAATTACCTAAAATCTACATCCTTCAGACAAATGAACAGGGAAAGGGAAAAAAAAAAAAGGGTGCAATTTAAGGGCAAATCATTTTGTGTTAATCCTTGGGAACTCAAAGCATGAAGATAAAAGAAGAAAAAATGCAGGTTTCACTTTGCTCATTATGGGACATTGACTTTCACCTAATAGTATGCAATTAAAATTTCTTCATGAGATTTCCTTATTGAAATAAGAAAGATAGTGCCGTGCTGAATGTGGTGATAGATCTCGTATAAACGTGCTTCCTGGACAAACTGATTTATCATGTCTCATTCCAGCAGTACTTTCTTGCTTGCTCATTTCTCATCTTATTACTGTGAAGTTGTAATTAAAGAGGATCCTCCCACGGAGAAGAGTTCTCCTTCAGGACAAGCTAAATTATAAATGCACTGTTCTTTCTCTGAGACCAATTTAAAGGGGCAGTCTGCTGTGGGAAAGATGCACATCTATTTCTTGGGGCTCCTGGCTCTGTAATTTTATGCAGGTCTCTTTCTGTTAGATACAGAATAAATTTGGTTTGCAAACTGGGTTTCCTGGGCAAATATACCTCTGCAATTGACTATTTCAATTTAAATACAAAGACAATTCAATTAAAATGGTATTGAACCACTGCGCCTGATTTACTTCGTAGATACTTCATGTATGATCACTCATATAATACACCGAAATATTTCAGAGGGCACTGAAAAACTATTTAAGGAATAAAGAGCCTGTAAAAATTCTTCCTATTCTTCAGGAAAAACAGAAAAACAGAACATTTGAGCACAATTAACACTGACCATTATGAGATTAATTTACCGGGTTAGATACTACCATAAGAAAACACAAGCAGTAGGTATGAGATCAATTTGACAACCTGATATCCTTCCTTGACCAAATTCTCAGCCCTTCAAACACAAAGACTTGCACCAATGAAAATAAAAAATAAAAAACATGATTTTTTGACCTATATTTGAGCTCATGTCCTCATTGCAATAAAGTATTTGTATTGCAAGCAATAGCCAAAATCCAGTTTTTTACAAGGAAAGAGATTCCAAGGAAGAACAGCCAGTGGTGCTGTTACTGAAGAAGGTTCTTGTGCCTTTGTATCTGAACACCTAAACCTAAATACAGCAATAGAGGGTACCCCCATTAGACTTATTTTTGTTGTTCCCAAAGTTCCTACTTTATAGGAACATGAATTCCAGGAATAAGAATTATTCGCACCACTTCACAGCAACTCTCAAAGTTATGTCATTGAGGATCCTGGAAAGAGGGAATCAGTGGGTGAACTTCATAAAATGGGGCAAGGAGAGAGGAATGCACTGAAAAATAGGGGTGAGCTCTCTGAGCTTGGAATGCTCATCCAAGAATGAGAATCATCTCTTAGCTTTGGAGTATATATGTACCTTACTATTAAGCATTACTGTCATGGTATCCTGCCTTTAATGTCAAAGTGGGATCTAAAGAAATTCAGATCTCTTGATAATGAAAATCCATCTGATACTCAAAAGGCTCACAAAATGATGAGATAGCCTTTTACACTGTTACATCCTATAGCTTTATATTTCTCCTTGAGTCCATTAATTTAATTGCATCTCTGGATTTCATTTTAAAATATTTTATTAAAATCACAGGAGACACCAATAATTTATTAATGTGCTCAGTAACACTATGACACAGTAAGAGCAGCATTATATTTGCAGACATATAATTTCAGAGCTAATTTCATAAAAGTATGGGTGAACTTGATCCTTAAATTAAAACCATTGTCCTTTGCTAGAGAATTAAGACAGGCAATTCATCCTGTGTCATATCTACAATGTTTTAAATGTGATGCAAAGACCTGTGTAAAAGTGAGGTGTTTGCAGCAGCTGATATAACTGCGAGGGTCTAGATCCTATGAAGAAGAAAAATGAAAAAGAAAAAAAGTGTTATGCTAATAGACAGTGAAATATTTATAACTGAGTGTTTTTAAGTCCTTTTCAAAACATAAAACCTCAATTACTATATGTAAGAATGCTAAGCAAAAATTGTCTGATTCAACTTCCAAAACCAATACATGTTGTATCAGTAAATACAATCTCATTGTCTTCTCTTTCTCCTTTACATGTTTTCTTTCCCATTTTGCCAAGAGCAGAGAAATTGTGGCAAGGAAAAAAGGAAAAGAAAACAACACAGCACCCCAAAATCCCGCCATTGCTTGCTCCATCACATTTTTTACTGATAATTCTGTGTGCTCTATTAGTACTGCAGCTTGTCTGTGCTAATGAGCTGCAAATTTTCATATTCCAAAGTCCATTTCCAGTTTCATGGAACACACAAGGTCACATCAACATATTGTGTTTCACAGTTTGAGTTTCCGTGGGTGGCTGCAAGTCCTAAAGAAGGGGTAACATCAGATTGGCCACTGTCACTAGTAGGGTTCCACAGGGCTCCATCCTTGGCCCTGAGCTCTTCAACATCTTCATAAATTACTTGGATGAGGACTGGAAGGGACACTGAGCAAGTTCACAGATGATACAGAACTGGGAGGAGCTGCTGACTCCCTCGAAGGCAGGGAGGCCCCGCAGAGAGACCTCCATGAATGAGGGGGCTGGGCAGTCACCAACCATGTGAAGTTCAACCAGGGAAAGTGCCGGATTCTGCACCTGGGCTGGGGCAGCCCTGGATGTACAGACAGACTGGGAATGAGAGGCTGGANGACACTGATCTCTGCTCTGTGGTGACAGTGACAGGACCTGAGGGAATGGCCTGAAGCTGTGTCAGGGGAGGTTTAGGTTGGATATTAGAAAAAGGTTCTTTCCCCAGAGGGACGTGGGGCACTGGAAGAGGCTCCCCAGGGCAGTGGTCACAGCACCAGCCTGAGAGAGCTCAAGGAGTGTTTGGACAATGCTCTCGAGCACATGGTGTGCCTCTGGGGGATGGTGCTGTGCAGAGCCAGGACAGCTGGGCTTGATGATCCTTGTGGGTCCTTCCCAACTTGGCAGGTTCTGTGATTCTGAAATCCACTTCAAACATCCATTTCTATACAATTTCTAACACATTTACATATTACATAAAAGGTGAGGTCTATAAACAGTCACAAAGCAGTTGGGAAAAGGAAATACAACCACTGACAATGTCACCTTTAGTCAAGTAAACGTTCACAAGAAATTCTTTCTTTAGGCATATTCCCTGCACTGATAAAAACCTCAGTTCTGTTTGAAATTATACAAGGTATTGGTTGTAAAAATATTTTTCTTGTTAGATTGCCTAACATAGAAAAAATAAAGCTCAATAAAGTGACTTAAAACCTCAAATACTCTCACTCTGGTTTCCAAAGTGTCTAGGATTAGATCTACATATCTGAATTTATGGAGAATTTCTTGTGCAAAATTTCTCTGAAGCTGCATATTGCTTGCCACGCGTTTGACAAGGAAGAATTTCTATTATGGATGAATTATGACCTATTAACTTACAGCATGGTAAATGCAGCTGCTGTGGGCAGCACCTGGTCAGAGCCAAGCAGACGACGAGCTGTGCTCTCACCAGCTTATGGAGTAAGGGGACAACCAGTGAAACTACAAGAGCACGCAGAAGATAAGTAAAGCCAGAAGTGCCCATTAGCTCTCAGTCACAGGACAGGTGGGGATTCAGAGACTGTGCATGAAGAATTACAGTCTAGGTGCAGAGAATAAATAGAAGAGCATCCCCGACCAGCAGACTCCTCTCAGTCCCTACTCCCTTTTGTTCCTACCAGTTACTTCTGCTGGCTGACAAATCATCTCCTCGACACAATAAATTTGTTATGGAACATTATCTCAGGCTGAGGAAGGTCAGGATGTGCTAAAGGTCGTGTATGTATTAACCCACTACATGAGAGTCCCCACCCTTGGTTTAAAACACAGTCTTAAATTATATACTATTGAACTGGCTATAACAGGTCCCTCATAAACAGCCTCATTTACCTGACACGGTCTCAAGATGTGCCTGAACACCTTGAAAACAGGCCTGTGTCCTGTCGCTCCAAGGTATTATTAAAGGCACAATCCATGTTGTCAAACACTGGGGTTGTGGAGTTAAAGTCACAAAGACAAGGGAAATGAGGGCAGTCTGATTCCAGCACCAGCTAAATTTGGGTGCAGAGCACACACTGGATTAGGATCTGGTCTGAGAGTACCCAGTGGAGACCATGGCTACAGGAGTCTGCACTTAACTTCAAGTTTACTTCAGCACCTACAGAGGTTGTATGTATATTTTATGTTTTCTGACTGAAAAAAATTAAACAAGAAGTCTTTTAGCCTGGAAGAATGAAGGATACAATATAACAGAGTTTGGGGGTTCAAATGCCTTTTGAAAAAAGTGGTTTTCTCCCTGAAGTAGCATTAGATGGTAGCACTAGGCAGATGGGGAGTGTTGAGATTTTGGCTATACAGTACTGCTGACCAGTAAGTCAGACAAAATGAGCAGCAAAACAGAGTCAATGTTTTGAATTCCTAGTTAATTAATTCAGAAGTAAGATATGTTTATGAGAACTTTTTTACTATATATTTTAAAATTAATATATTCACCATAAAGATTGAGTTAATTTTTAGTGGTTTGATTAAAATATTTCAATTATTAATTTCCCATTTATTTGCTTTTATTGCCACTTTGCAGGAACTTGGGAGAAGACAAAAAGACAAATCCAGGAAATTTTAATTGTCAAGGGCTTTTTTAAGAGAAAAGTTTACAAATACAGTTGTCAAATTTCATATTTTTTCAAGCAAGGAAATTTTTTATTCCTTTAGATGATTTGTCCAGAAATATTCACTAGGTCTGTGTACAGCAGAAAAAAAACCCAGAATGAGATTCGAAGAAAATTTCCTGATTTAACAGTACTTCTTAACTGTTCTATATTGCCATACAACACTATCTTAAATTTTCCTTTTGAATAATTTTCTCTTCATAAATGTAAGAAAGAATCTGGAATTCAGTAATGAATATAGCATTACCTGAGCTCTGATACATCATCAGTGCCCTCTACAATTTTCTCCTTACAGGAGGATGAATCCAAGGTTCTTGGTCAGATCCTTCAACAGTTACAACTTACATTAAAGGTTTTTTTAATAAGTGATTGCATATAGTCAAGCATGAAAAGGAATGGAGGAATGTTGATTGTCTTCCTATATTTCACTACTGGGGAGGGAGAAAAACATGGAAAATCTGTCCAAAAATTAAAAGCACAATCACAAAATGGTGAAAACCTTTTTTATACATCACTAACCAGATACTATGTCAACCCTACCATTTTCCTCACTCCTCAGGCTTAGAAATTTTAATTATTGAGATGAGATTAAAAGCTTTTTCTCAAGGACTTGCCCACCAGCCAGTGGAAAATATAACCAACTCACCAACTCTGAATAGCAAGAATCTTTACTTCACAAAACCCTTTGCTCCAGTCCTGTTTTAACTGCTAGAGTAATTTTGGAGTAATTCCTACAGAGGCCACCAAATCCTGACCCTACAGCAACTGTGATGGGGCTGTTGCCACCAACAAGGGTGTCACCAGATGAGACCAGCACAGGTTGCCCATGTGTCACAGCAGTGCCCAAGGGGAAGGACACATCAAAGCTGCATGCCCAAACCAGTCTGATGTTCTGGGACTAAACAACTGGGGATTCTTCCACCCTCCCTCCACTGAGGCTGTCCCTGAGATCTGAATTCAAGACTCAACTGTCCTAGCTTCTAGGCACCAAGTCCACCTCTTTTAGAGAGAAAGGCACTCAAAAGTACGAGTCATGTAATGCTGATAAAGGCCTTTTGGGAGCTCATCTATGACTCCATAAATTGCGCAAGAGATCTTAGGTCAGATTTAGACCCCAGTGTGTCCCAGGCACTTCTGGGTTTGTAGTGGACCCCAGCAAGAACCAGCCTTCCCTGACCTTGTTTTTTTTCACCAAACCAGGAAAGACAGCAGATTTTCTACCACAGCTGAGAGTGGGGGTCATGGAGTTTTGATGCTGATTCATCACTTCTTAATCTGGGGGAAGAAAAGGAGGAAGGAAAGAGGGGTCATCTTATTAACATCTCCATATAGTACCATTTATTTACTTGGAATTTCCAGCTAACTGTGAGATTTGAGACAGGAGATCAGGAATTAAAGGCCGGTAAAAGGATCTGGCTGCAAACAGCACTTTTGACTCACTTTCCTTGACAGAAAACCATTCTCTGGCAATTGTGGGAAAGGGAAACGTTGGCTTAGCGCAAAGAGCAAACACAGAAATCTTTTAAAGACACAGATATCTTGTATCTCTGCCTTCAGTGAGCTGTTTCTCCTTTTTATTCTCATTTTCACTCTCCGTCTGTCTTCATTAGTCTGCTGGCACTCTGCTAGGATTAGTGAGCTAGTTTCCATGGTTTCTTATTTTCACTTTCTATCTTTCTTTTCTTAACTCATTAAATTGCTCATTACTTCACTGCACTTTACAGGAGACATATTTATTGTATTAGTTACACAATGGCCAGATTAGTAAGTGATAGGCAGTTTGCTATTTGAAAGAACATATTCTAATAGCAGAAAGGAAATTCAGGGGACACAGATATTATCTACTAGTTGTAACATAACTGGGATAGCTAGTAACTGCTAAATGTTTACCCTTTATCACTAGAAATATGCTACATGATTATAAAAACCTGGTGCAGCACTCACACTGCTCTTGCTCCCTGGCAAAGGGAAGCCACAAGCACAGCTCTAAGGACCAACACCGTCTTTACCTTCCCTTCTTTACCTTCCATGATAAATTGTCATGATAAAGGTGCCCAGACCATGGCTTTTCCCAAGGTTGGGAAGAACCCACCCAAGCCTCCCTCTGACTGCTGGGGAGGAGAGGAGCAGGGACAGCAGGGAGGAACCAAAGCATCACAGGTATCATCCTGACCAAAGAAAACCCTCTTGCATGAGAACTGAGCTCAAACTCAAGAGTTTTGGCTCCAGCTCTCGGATTTCCACCACGTTTGTGCCAATGATATTACAAGGAAATTAATTCTGCAACTGATACTCATGTCCTGGTAGAATTCTTGACTAAAATGCCTGTTCACTTCAATGGGAGCACAGTGGGGCTGGCTGAGATTACTCGGTCAAGCCTGTATTCAAAGCAGTTTTCAGTCCGAATTCAGTTTCCTGTGGTCGGCCTCCAGAGTTTTTTATTTGTTTGGGTTTGTGATTGTGCCAACTTCAACACCCACTTCTCTGCCAACTCACCTCCACTGTCTATTCTTCATTTTTCTAATAAACCCCACCTCCTCATCATCTCCATTCAAGAACAGTCCATTTCTTTCTCTGGTCAAGTCACCAAGGGTGCAGAACAAGTCTCTCTACCTTGCACCTCTCACTCACTCATTTGGTCTTTCCCACAGTTAAATCTAACCTAGTTGATTCAATTATGCTGAAGTTTCTCAGATGCTGAATGTAATCATCCATGCTCTGTCTCTTTAGTTTGACAGGCCTCCAAGACAGA
Source organism: Edolisoma coerulescens (assembly GCA_013397115.1). NCBI lineage: Eukaryota > Metazoa > Chordata > Aves > Passeriformes > Campephagidae > Edolisoma > Edolisoma coerulescens. The sequence goes on from VWZW01004129.1 coordinate 423,049, forward strand.
ATTCCTTTCAGCTGAATTAAGATCTTTCCTGCAGTTAGTGAATAGTATATACAGGGGTTCATGCCACTCATTCATCTTCTCTGGGAGTTCATTTATCACTCGAAGGTAATCTACTGTGGAGAATTTTGATCAAGAGGATGCCTGATTTTTTTTTTCTTTCCTTTTTTGGTTGTTTAAAGAAAATCCATTAGTTTTTAAAAGATTAGCTTGGTCCCTTGGCCAAACTTTGTAGACATAAAGGACTCATCAAGGGATTTATGAAATGTAGCTTTCCTTTTTATCTGAGTTGTATGGAAATGAGATTTCCTTTTTCTCCAGTAAACTCTGTGAATGCTTTTATTTTTTAGAATGTTAACAGGAGCAATTCCCTTTCACCTTCCTTTAATGTTAGCCTTCTGCTGCCTGCTTTACCACTTCATTTTATATATTCTGGTATAGGAAGTGCTGATGGTTGCTAAGCTTGTCAGTAGGGCTTTTCTACAGTAAACTTTATCTTGAATTCCTACTGATAACAGTTTTGCTCTTCAAAGTGTATCAAATCTGTCCCAGATTGCTGTTCTATCATTGCCCTTGATAGGGAATAAGATCATCTTTTGTCACCAAGAACTTGTTTTCTCATATTTTTATATCCTGTAAAGCCTTCAAAAACTATCCTAGGTTTAAGAATGCTGTATCTTTGAATATTTTGTAGTTCTTCAATTTAATTAATTCTCTTTAAAAATATTCTTGATGCAATACAGTGAAACAAATATATATCTCCCCAAACTTCAAAACAAGAAATGTATGAGGGTACAGCAGAATAGCTCATATGAGACAGACATGAAAAAGACATTATTAAGGTTGGAAAGCCCCAAGAGTGACCCATTTATTTCCCAGAGCTGTTTGCAAAACACATACACTGCAATTCTGTATATGTATGTTGTTTCTTAAAAGATAAATTCTTCAGTAACCCCTGCTGTATAAAAATCTCACTGTTAAGGCTAAACAAGAGACTGACTGTCCCTGAATCACAAGCCCACTGGAAAAGGGAAGACAGAAGAACAGGGTTCAATGATAAAGGGAAGAGGAATGTGCTACTTGCAGGCAGGGCTGGTGATGGAGAACCAGCTCTCCCTTTAGCCCTCACCAGGCAAAGCCCTGCTCCAAGAAATGGTGCTGGGAGTTTTGCAAGGTGGAACTGGTTGATACAGTTTCTGATAGGATAAACGTGGATTTTTTTGTCATTGTGGCTGGAATTGCCGTCACTGTTAGAGCTTCTTAGCAAAACGAAAAACTGCAAAGGTTAATTTTCTTTTTTAACATCTGCTTTTAGAAAATTCTTCTGCATTTCAGTAAGTGTTCTTCCCATGATTTATAAACAGTAAAACACAAGAAAGTACTCTTCCCTTTTACAAAAAACCAGACAAAAATCAAATACTTTTCACTGTTTCTGTGTTAAAATTGAGGCTTTTAAAATGCAAAATTACTTTCTCCACAAACCTGTAAAATAGAATGCCTGAAATACTTTTTAAATGGTTTAATATTTTTTAATTGTAATAAAATTTGATATTTAATTATAAAAAAAATTTAAACAATATAGTTTTAAAACTCTCCTCCTGCTTACTTTGTCTTTCATCTATATGTCTTTGGCACCTGATGGTACCAAATTTCATTCTCTCTAGAGCATGACCACTGGTCAATCCTTGCATCAGTTCTGTCAAATCAGGGAGACCACGTTTCATCTTTGAAACTATACTACCACCAGAACCTGGCCTAAGCTGGAATCTGGCAGAATACGCCTCCTCCAAGGGGGAGTAGTATCTGGGGGGGTTCAACCTGAAAACAGCTTATGTATTCACTCAGAAATTGTTTGCAATAGAGAGGGGGGGAAATATTGTCACATGTACTCTGCCTATAAATTAAAATGTTGAAAATATCAAAACTCTATTACATTCAATCCAAAAAAAAGCAAATTTGGGCCAGCTCCCATTAATCCTTTTTGAATTATACACTGTAAGCAGAAAGAACAGCTCTGTGGCTCTTCTGTTACTGCCTTTGAAGAGTAGATATATCTCAGTCAATAATATTTTCATATTTTTATTAAATTGAGAACTAAAAAGAGTGTGCCACATTTTAGCACATTATCCAACACATGTACTTAAGAATCTAACACTTCAAGTACAGCACTTCCTTGACATCCATCACGAGGTGGTGGCACCAGGCTTGACACACAGTGAGCTGACCCACCAGAGACACACCCACCCCACCGCACTCATGCACTGCAAATTATTCACACCTTAAATCTGCTGTCCCACCACAGCATCTTGTTCACCATACCACTTCTGCTTTCAGTCCTATTTAGTGTGTCCTGTTTCCTATTCAGTCCTATTTCAGTGAAAGCTCAGCTCTGCAACATGCTGACCCTCTTGTCCCCACTTCATCAAAGCACTGACCTGTGCTGGTCCTGCGAGCCTTGAGGTCCAGCACTGGCTCAAATGTGTTACTGGATTGGAGCCAGTGTGTTTAGCATGTGACACAATCAACTTCTTGAGACTTTTAGACTGGCATGTTGGAGAGCATTTTTATTCTGTGACTGCTCTCATTTATTTTGACAAAGACACTGTGCTAATAAAGTTATCAGAGTTTTGCTTTTACTCATTAATGAAAGCATTCATTAGCACATCATGGGCACGTCCATGTGTCTATAGACTACTGTGTGGAAAACTCAGCAGTTATAAAATTAGGGATTCTATGCCACTATTGTTATTATTATTTGAAAATCTCTGATGGAATTGGTACAAAGTGCAGAAATTCCATCCCTCCTTCATCATTACTTGAACCTGCAAAGTGAGAAAGTATGCAAAAAAGGCCTAATAACTCACTGTATTCCCCGACCCCACTGTTACTACAAAATAACTGCACATCTTGTTGTATATTATTACTTAAATAAAAGCATTGATACTAAGGTCATAACATTTTTAACCTAAAGGATATTTTCTCTGTTTCATTGTAATGCTCTAAATTGTGTGCAATTACCCCTGCTTTCTTAGAAGGACTTAGTAAGGAATAACCAGGAGCAATTAGAATAAGAACAGAAACATTAAGCATTAAGTAAAAGCAAAAGCATTGGCTTGCAAGGGACCTGTTGCTTGTAGAAGACAAGATTATTGTATTCTTTGTTTAACACCCAGGCAGCAGAATGCAGGATCTGCTGTGATATATCAGATGATGCTCCATAAATACTAGCAAAAAACTATAATTGCACTCCAGAGCAAACAAACTTCTTCCAAGCATTGTAATCGGAATGCATCATACCCAAGTGAGTGCAGGAAGGGCTCAATGAATCAAGCTGTCCTAGACCCTAGCTGAAAAGGCGTAATCTGCTTAAAAGAAGCACCTAGGGAACAGAAATACTATCAGCTTCGATGACAATAGTTACCTGGTTTTTTTAGCAGTGCCTCTCTTCCTCAGCTCCCTGCATCCAAGACACCCTCCAACCTTCTTGTCCAGGCTTCCACATGGCCTGGAACACACACCAGAAACAAGGGGCTCTGTCACGACAAACCAGTTTGTGAATTTGGCTTGGTTAACCCAAGGTTTGAAACCTTCACTGGGCCAAGCCTGCAGGACATGACAATGTGAACCCCTTAGTACTTAGACTGGTGTTCATGTGGCTTCTGTGAGACAAAGGGGGGTGAAGTCTGATGCTGTGCAGACACCCTCAGCAGATGTCCCATGGGGAAAACTGATCCCATGCACAGATCCTGCCTGGCTCCTCTCACAACTGATCCCATGCACAGATCCTGCCTGGCTGCTCTCTTTCTCATGGGTAGCTGGTGAGTGGTCCACAAGCCAAATGCTTTGCTCTGTTTGCTGTAGCCTGATTCTGGCTGGCACTGTAACCAATTCCTGCCTAATCACAGGTTGCTTCAAGGAGAAGGAAGGTCCAGGAAGAAAACAACATTAATTATTCTGCTGGTAATGTAGGAAAGGATGGGAATTAAGTTGTACCTATCAGGTACATGAGATAAACCAATGCAACCAAGAAAAATCCAGCCTCCCAAACCTTTTCTGCACAGGCAAAAAGGTTGCATCATTTGTGGTACCATGCAGAAGTGTGTGGCTTGAGGAGGTGATGTGATTTACTCAGTGAGAAAGAATCGGCATTCAATTCCAGTCTGAAATAAGGAACAAAAGCTATATGGTAAATCTATATGCAAAGTGATTTTGCCCTGAGCTAATTCAGTCTGTTAAAACTCCTGCAGTTTTCAGTGAAGCAAAGATGAAACAATAAAAAAATAAGAAAATTCTGTCTGGATGTTGCCAAGCACATCCAAAACACTTGTTCCCTCTGCTTTTCTCTTTGCAGCATACAGGGACATATGTGAAAAGGTGTAAGAACAGCATCAACAACACAGATAAGAATTAGCAGAAATACTGAACCTGAAAAAAATTAAATTGTTTTAATCTAATGAATTAAAATATCAGACTACTGAGTAGGTTTCAATAGGAAAAAAAAAATCTAGTATGATGCTATTTCTGGTCCACACCTCCTTTGTACTCCCTTACAAAAGTAAGAGTCATCCTCACCTTCTTCTCTTTTATTTGGTATTAAATACAGATGTTTAAAAAGAACACTCTTATCAAACATTGTAAGGTTTCCAGGTATTTATTTCATTATATGATAAAAAGTATTTACCCCTATTGAACTAAGTTTAAATATGCACATGCAATGTATACAATACACCCAAAGGGAAAAGCTGAATGTCATGGCATAACCATCTACCTCTTCTAAGAAGTGGACCTTGATTAGAAGAAAGCTTGATAAGAACTGGTCAAGAAAGGTGGGCAAATTAGATAGGAAAGTTTCTTTATCAGAGCTCTATGTTTCACATAGAACATTCTGCTCTTCATGTTTCATTTCAGGAGTGAACAAAACCTGAAGAATATATAATTCTTAAGTATTTTGGCCAAAGGCTCCCAGCTAGTGCTAACACAAGAACATGACTTCATTATAGGCTCCAATAGAGAACCAAACTATAAAATGTCTTTGGGCATCTCATTACTTCTAAGTCTTCCATTTCTGCAGCTTAGACCCTGGCCAAGTGGCAGCATCCAGAAGCACTCTAAAAATTCACTGAAATAAGTATCTCAGCGCCAGCAAGGCTTTAAAAAATACCTTGAATCTGAATAATATCAACAATTCATTCTGGTGTGCTTCATATCCAGTTGTTTAATGGAGAATTACTATATTTAAGTCACACTGTAGTTACTTAAACTACAATGAAAAAAAAAAGTGGTTATAAGCAATACACAGTTTTCTTTCTTTTTGAGAAATATTTCTATAGTTCTATTTCTTGATACTCAATTCATTTATAGTTATAATCAAAACCTACTTCATTTACAATACCTGTTTGATATCTAATCTATTCAATACAGTAGCAAGTTATAGATGTGCTGTTTCATATCTGTAAGATAAAACAAATGTTAGTCACCTAAAACATCTAACATATAAAAAAAATACAAAAGCATAATGATGTTATCTTGTTAGTACTATATATATGCAAACATTCTGTAGACATTTCAGCCAGGAATAATAAGAGATCCTCAGAAGATAGGAGCAAGAAACCAGCAGACTTTAGCCCAAACTGCAGACCAGACTAAACTCCTATGGAGTAGTTCAATCAAATTTACACCACTCCCAGAGTATCACTTCCAACACTTTTTAAAATCACCCCAACACAAGTAATACACAAGTATTACAACAGGATTACTATTACTCACTGCAAGAAAAACGTAATTTACTGCATTTCTTGTTTAGTCATGGTTTTCCTGGAATTATCTGCTCATGTTAAGATTGATTTGGCTCATCTATATCAGACAGACAGCAAAAGCAAAAATTCTGCCATAGAATATATGAACCCAGTAGTGAACAGGGAGCTTTTCACTATAACACTTGAAGGAAAAATCCTGGCAGCATACTAAATATTTAAAGACAGCTCTGGTAGCTCATGTAAATGTGTGAGCAAACCAGAAAGGTTTTAAAGGTACCAAAAATAATCTGGGATGGTTGAAGGCAGAGGAAGAGAAATTGTTAATAATAACAAGATATTCTTTAATAATTTGGTTGAATGAGGCTCTGAGCAATGTGGTCTAGGGGAAGGTGTTCCTGACCACAGCAGTGGGGGAATTGGAACGAGATTATCTTTAAGTCCCTTCCAGACTAAACCATTCTAGGATTCTACTGAGCAGCTCAACAGCATTAGACTGTGTCGTCTGGAGCGTTCTCTGCACTCATATTCAAGCCAGTGCTCGTACCTCAGGGCTGGTGTTTGGCACACTCAGCCCAGCAGAAAACCCTCACTCCTTTCCCCTCATTTGGCTCCTTCTTCTTGGACAACCCATAAAGTCAGGTCCCAGTGGGGCAAAAGCACGGAGATGGTACAAATCCCTTCTCTGCCTTCAGAAAGGGAGAGCTTGTGCTAGGGACACTTGCAGTTTCTCAGATAGCCCTCGGTCCTTCTGACCTCATGGTATTGGTGTCTTTCCATTAATTACATGGAAGTGGCATCATTTGTTAAGCTGGTGTGAACGTATGACACCGGCGTATCGGGTCCCCTTAAAAATACACATGAGTAGGCAGAGATAAAGGGAAAAAGAGAAAGAGAAATCTTGAGAGCTAAGAAGAGAGGCACTATTAAACACTTTGTACTTATCTTGCTAAGGAAGAGCTTTGTTCCAGGGGGGAAAAACTCTCTCTTTGAAGCTATCCACACAGTAAACAGCCCATTTTTTAAACAGTGGCATATCTGCAGCAATGCGTACATCAGAGGACTGGCATGAAGAAAGCATTTTTTCTTAGAGATAAAACAGCAGAAAGGGTCTCTTGCACCGGTGATAATTTGGATCTTCTGTTTTATTTGGATTTTCAGGGCAAATCCAGAAAAAGTCTAATAATCCCTTAGAAAATATATATATATTAAGAAGTGTTAAGTATGTTGGTTCACTGCTTCTTGCAACATGTTCGTCTCCAGACAGAAATAATAAAGGTTTCAAAGGCTTCTCATCATATTTGTACTCTCTGTTTTAAGAGACATCAGGGCTCTTACGCATTACCACTGTCTGGACAGAAGTTTTGGTGTTGTAGGTCCGAAATGAGGATGGCTTCTACAGCCCAGCTGCTTCACACAAATGCTTGAACTTTCAGCCATGCAACCACAGGCCGAGCTGGTGAGTGGCACAAGGGATGAGGAGAGATTCATTCCTTAAAGGTTCTAAAGATCCATACCCTAAAGATCTTAACTTTCTTAGTGAACTTCTTCTCTCTGTGGCGAGCTCTCCCGCACCACTCAATCGCCCTTCAGGCTTGCCCACAAGGCCAGAGATGGGTTCCAGGCCTGCTTTCATTTCTGGGGATACAAGCCCCCAGTGCTGCCTTTGTTCTTCCACAGGAGAGAGGCAAAGGCAGATACCAGACTCAAGGGGGCAGAGGATGAGGAGCAAAGGGGCACACGACTGCAGTTCCATACTGGAACCTCTCCCCAAAGACAAGGAGCTCCACTGAGCTCCTTCCTGTGCAGAGGTGCAAGATCCAATTTTTCCTTCAAAACTTAAAAACGCCTTCTAGCTTTAGCTGGGTGAAAACAGTTCTGCTGACAATAATTCATAATCCGGGACAGTGTTAAAAAACATAATCTGTATTACACAGTGATGCCATCCCAGATGTTCGAGCTTCTGCAGAGCAGAAAGCTGCCATATTAAATTATTTCTTCTAGTTTTGCAATTTAAGTGGAGAGATCAACATTACAGCCTTGGCAAGGTATGGAAGTGAAAATAGACACTGTAAAAAACATCGTGATTTCTGCTTCTCATGCAGCAACCACCCACTGATAAAAGGTGGCATGTGTTTCTCTCCTTCACAGGCTCACTAGTAAATAATCATCAATTTACACGTTCTAGCACAATACCTCTGCCTACAAATTGCTTCTTCAAAGACTTCCTTTTCCCCTGGAAGCACCACTTCTAAGTGTGTTGAAATTACATCTTATTCTTTTCTTTGAAAGATCTCTCACTGCACAGCCAAATAAAGAGAGCTCATTTGCATAATGCTTCTTTTTAAATTACTTCAGGTTGATACACGTTCTTTAGTGAATTGTTATTCAGCAGGACATGGTCAGATGCAGATAAAGTGCTATAGAAGGTAGAAGTTAACATCCTCAAATCTGATCAAGTAACATTTCAGTTTTAAACTGATACTGTAAATCACAAGGAATTACAAAGCTCTAGCTTGATTCAGCTGTTGAAACAGACTTAATATCAGAGCATCCTTTCGTTCAACAAAAGATTCTGCTCTGTGCCATTCTCAGGCTTGTAGCATGCACAGATTGTCATTCCAGCAGTCCCTCACAGCCAGATGGATTATTTCCCTGAGTGGGCCTGGTCTCTGACTATATGCTGACTATAAAATAATGGTATTTAATATAAAATTATTATACAATTTCATATACATTACATGTATAAAAGCAATAATAATTAAACAGTTGCTTTATAAGGCTATTTTCAGCTTCTTTGATTGCATCAAACTTTTTAATAACTTCATAACTCAAAATGTTCTCATTTCCTTTTAAAAATCTACGGATCTGTTTTTTTCATTGTTGGTATTGAAAGAAAACTTCCGTAGGGTTTTCATGAAGCTTCACAAGACTTGTGCAAAGGGTTGATTCTGCTTATCAAAAAATGTGTAGAAGGCACCCAAAACCCCACATTGCAGAGGCCACATCTAGAAAAACATTTACCACTTGTGCTCACATGAATATCAAACCTAAATATCACAGTCTGAAAACAAGCATGGCCTTAATCTCATTGCTTATCTCTTACCAAAATTCTCAGGGCAAGCACACAAGAATAACCTGTCAAAGGAAGTTGTGCAATGACCATTGCTTGGTATTGCAAAAACAATTTTGGAATGGGTGCAGTTCAGAGCAATCTTTCACTGTTAATCAAATAGCTGAGGCTACCAAGAGTCTTATCTCTGGTGTAGTAGCACTTGGACTAGAAGAAAACAAATCCCTGGCAGCCATTTCACTCAAATCCATGTGCATTCACACACATATTCATGTCCTGAACAAGGATAAAGGACTCTTGGAACACTGCAACGTCATATATTAGCAGTATAAAATATGCAACCTGAGTGTGCAGTGGGATTTTTGCATTGAGCTTTGAGCTTTTCAGATGTTTGAACCTCTTCTCTCTTAATCTTCTCTTTCTTCTGGTCTCAGCCTGAAATGGAGCCAAAGCACAGTAGGCAGCTATGTCCTGGTGTCATCAGAAAACGGGCAGCAAGAGCAGGTGGATGTAAATTGGGATGGTGCTGCTGGGGTAAAAAGAATATTTCTTCACAGTCAGCATCACAGGGTTTTGATGCAGTTCTTATGTGAAGAGCAGAATCAGAAATAGAAGTGTTTGGCCACGGTGCCTTGGTTTGTTCCCACAGGACTGGGGATGCCCAGGCAACTTTCCTTCAAACTTTGGATGAACTCATGGAAATTCCCAGAACCAAATAGGAGGAGGCACATCATGCCAAATAATGCAGAGCTTCTCTATTGACTCACAGACTGAAAAGACTTGAAAGTTTATGAAGACTTCTGTCTGAACTGGTACAACCCACAATAAAAACCACATATTTTTAACAGTTCCAGACTAAACTCAGCAGCTGGATCCACAATCTGTTTGGGCTGTCTTTAACACTCCCAAGAGAATCACCATCACTTTTCAGCCAGCAAACATCTCCTGGGAAAAACTTGACTCTGGGTCCATCACCCAGTGTTACACCTGCCCACTTGTACTGTTTTTTATCTTCTCTGCTTCTCACTTTTAATGCTATTTACCCACTAAGAAGCACACTTGTCACAATCCAGGCTCACTGAAAAGTCTCAGTGAGTCAAGGGTGTTGCATGGCAGTATCAAGAGTAATAATTAACACTATGAAAACAAAACCTAACTGCTAATTCCCTCTTAGGAGACTTAACAAATAGCATTAGCCTAGAGCATAACTAAGTACATTTTAACACAGTTCTTTACAATAGGGGTTCAATTACCCACAGCTGATTTTTTTCATTGTAGTCATAAATTTAATACCATACTAATGAGTCAGTGAAGAGCAAACTGATGGGTAGTTTTATTAAGACTAGAGCTGTTAAGAACATTTTCAATTAAACATTCTTTCTTCTGAAGATACATTTTTGTCACAATGTAAATGTTTTGCAGTTAAGTATTGATTTCAAGAATTTATCATGAAAAACATTTCATGGATCAGGATGGATTCTCCAAACACCCCAGGGAAAAAACAAACCAAAACTCTGCTCTTTTGAGTGCAGATCGGGAATTTTAACATAGCTCTGTTTTAGAAAATAAGTTTGAAGAACTGTGATTTCTTTCAGCACAAACCAGAAAAGACTTTCCAAAACTTCTTTGGAAATGGAGTTCTTTGATCAGCTCTGACACTGACTCCCTACTCTAAATATCTGGGAAATAAATACTGTCCTTGACAGTGAATTTTGGCAGGTTATTTTACATTCCCTGGACATCTGGTGGAAAGAAAAAAGCAGCAAATGTTAAGTGATATCTGGTTATATGTTTAAATTGTATTAATTGTATCTGTTAAATGGACTACACTGTTTATAGACAAATGTTGATTTACTTTTGTGTGTTCATCAATAGTTTTGATCTTGTATTGATAACATGGTTGGAGCAATATTGCACCTCTATTAGAATGAAATACTGCGAAGTTTAATAGTTGTCTCTCTACTTGAAAAAGTTTCAGGCAATTCAAGGAAGAGTTGGCTTAGACAATACAGAAAATGGGAAACTAATAGCACCAAAAAAAAGTTAGAAGACAACACAAACCCTAAGAAGTACTGGGAAATTAAAAACCAATGTGCAAAATGAGATCAAAATATATATTTAGAAGACAGTTACATATAAATGCTTAAAAATAGATGTAACTTTGATCCAAGGTCTGAAAGGTGTCAACTGCCAAGTTCTAAGTAAAATTCTTACTTTCTATCAAAAATAAATTAAGTAAAGGGCTCAAGTATAATTCTTCAACTCAGTATGGCTGTGTAGATGCTCAGAACTTCCCTAAAGTTTTTATCTCCAGCAGAAGTTTCAATCTCCCAATAAATATGGACTCCAAATAAACACAGGATCTTACACTGACCTCAGAAAACATTAAACATTCCTGACTCTGCTGATGACAAAAATACTTTTCCACTTTTGAGTCTATCAAGCATCTGGAAACATTCTTCTAGAAATGAGACAAAGAGGGAGTCAGAAGACAGCTGTGCTGATATGCAGAAGATTCCAGTTTCATTTACTGTGCTGGGCAGTCACTAGAAATAACCCCCTGCAGTTAAGGGCCTGACCCAGCACAAACTGAGCTCAGTTTTCAGTGATTCCTATATTCTTTGGACCAGAAAAACTCCTTGCTACAGAAGACCTCTTTCTCACATAAGTAATTCAAAGAGTTCTACATGCCTGGAAATCTGCACCTGGGCCCCAAGGATGTGCAGTGTCACCCTCTGCCTCCTCCATGACCTCCAGCTGTTTCCAAGCACAGAGCAGAGAGGGCTCACAGCTTTATTTTACAGCTCGTTCTTACAGACAGCTGGGGGAGAGAAAGGTAAACCACCAACTAGACACCAAGCCTTCCTCCTATGAAATCAGCCTGAAACACCCCTGGACATCAGGAAGGTTCAAATAAGACTCTATTTTACCCCAGCATGAGACTCAGTGATGCAGGTAGATTTTTTTCCTCTATTTTATAGCTTCATTTTATGCCAAGTTAAAGACAGACATCACCTACAGTTTATGCCGTTTCCTTCCCCTTCTTTCTAGAATTAATATTCACATAACAAAAATTGTTAAATCGTAGCAAAACACCAAAACCACACAGTTTCTGAGTAAGCCAGAGTCTTGTTTTGGTACCATCTTCCTCCTACTGCTTTTCTCCAGTGAGTCACTGGCTGAGTGCTGAGACTCAAGCAATTCCTAAGTGGCATTGGAGAGACATTTCTGAAACCTCCTCTTAGCAGAATCTTTAAGCATATTTATTTCTAAAAAGCCACTTCACAAGACCCTCTCTCCCTGAAACTGACACTTAAAAAAATCAAATATGAGGAATAAAATGAATGAAAGGGTGCAGAGTGTGAGGGAGTTCCCTGTAAAATATTTTTTTAAAAGGAAAAAAAAAAAGAATTTGAAGGCTGCAGTGCAGGGAAAGTGTTGTTTATAGCAAACTGTGATATGCAAAGAAAATTGGCCAGGTGAAAGCATATGATTGTGTTACAGCAAACGCCAGCTAAATGAATATCTGGCACTAAATAAATCTCTTAATAAAATTACTGCACTCTAGTACCCTACACACTCTGCATATGTAATAAAACTCTTTAAAACGAATAGCTGATAAGAAAATGAACCTGTTCAGGGAATGAATAAACACACTTTCGCATATACACACAGAAATACCAAATGGTGAAACATACTCATAGTGATTATCAGACTGTTAAAATAATAACCCTGTGAAACAAATAAATCTGCCCCACAGCAAATTATGTCTCTGCTGTACTTACGGTGAAACCTTCTACAAACACCTGATAAAGGAATAAACCTTTTAAAGGAATAAATTGACTGTACAGTAAGGTTATCCACAGATTTACACTGGACTGCAGTGATAAACCTTCTTTTTCATTAGTCCAATAGATCATAGGATATACAGTACTTACAAATGTTTCAGCATTAAATATAAGCTGGAATGCTCTGCTGTATGTATGCATTTGAGGGCAGGGGGTCAATAAATAGACTGAATGTTGCTTCACAAAATATCTGTCAATGTGCATTAGCAGAATACCTGATGGAGAGATGAGCTGGCTGTAAAACATCCCCTGCACACCCAAACCTCCAGCCCACAAATGCTAAGAGCAGCCTGGGGCTCAGCAGGGCTAAAAATCCCGTGAGTTATTTAAATGCTTCACACCATGCACACAGAATTAAAAAAAAAAAAATTAATATACATTTGTGCTGGTGGGTTTTAACATTTCTAGATATGTCTGGCCTGAGAAATGGGCAGACCCAATGCCAGAGACCTGTGCCAGGCTCTGAAAAATCAAAGTGCAAGAGATGCTGTGAGCAAAGGCTACGGTAGAGCTCCAGGCCCTCCCCGTGGCCATGGCTCCCAACAAGTCCTTGCATTGCTCCTACACAGAAAAGGGGACGAGTCAGGATCAGGCCCCAGCTCCATCTCGGGGGACAAGAGCTGTTTCTTAATCATAATTTCTAACAAAATGCAGAAAAGAACATTTCCCTCAGCAAAAAAAAGCCAAAATCATCACTACTGGATAAGCTGTTATCAAATGAATCCTGTATTAAACCTGGACAGCTTTGAGGTCAGAAAAGAGAGATTCAGCCCTCCACTCCCCACTAGGCAACCATAAGCAAGACAGTAACAATCCTAGTTCATAGAATTATAGAATGGTTTGCATTGGAAGGGGCCTTCAAAGGCCATTTAGTTCCAACCCCCCTTCCATGGGCTGGGAAGCCTTCCACTAAACCAGGTTGCTCAAAGTCTGGTCCAGTCTTTGAACCCTTCCAGAGATGGGGCATTCCATCCCGATTCTCCATCCCAATTCTCCCTCCCAATTTCTGGCAGACGCTGCTTTAAGTGGCAACATTTGAGGCACAAATGCTCAGAGCCACAAGGCCCCACAAGGGCTCTGCGTGGGAAATACAGAGCATCCTCTGCCTCCAGTCCTGCCGCTGTCCCTCCTCCTGCAGCCAAGTGCTTTCTCAACCTATTGGTCTAAACCACATAACTAGGTTAAATAAATCCTTAAAAACACACCCCAAAAAACGTAAAAACTACATGTTTAAATTCCTAGGGAGCACAGGCAAATGAGCCTCCAGCCTCCTGGAGCAGTCTGCAGACTCAGCTCAAGCCCTGAGCTAAAAGAAGGTGAAGAAAAGGAAAAAGGAAGAATGAGAAAACTTCTATGTTCTTGCCACTGTTCCAGAAAAGGGGAGGGACAAGCAAGTAACGTGGAGAACAACTAAGATAAAATGTGATGTTGAAATGAATAAGTAAGTTCATTATATTCTACAACACGATAAGACTTTGCAGGCCTGATTACAACATTAAGGGACCGCGCTGCAATATTATAAATTACAGGGTGAAGCACTCCTGTTTCTGTCTCTATATTTCTAAGGTGGGAGAAGTTAATTATTTTTATAGGTCTAGATATTGCAAGGATGAGGGTATCAGAATATCTTGTCATCAACTCTAAAGACAGCAGTGAAGCAGAGGAGGAGGGGAAGGGGGGAACCACCCCATTTAAAGAAAATTATTATAAAAATACTAAAAATGATGTATAGATTTTTTGACCTACATCCATCATTTTTACATGCCTAGGTACTTCATGCCTTGTCTCCATAAACCATCAGTCTGTTATTTTTCATGAGGCTAAGAGTAAATGGCCAAAACTTAAGACTTGGGGGAAAAAAAAAAATATATATATAGATATAAATAAAATCAACATGAGCGAAAAGGTTAATGGGAATTTGTATGATTTTATTATTATTAAGGAACACAAGGAGAAGAACAGCATTTCTAGCACTCTAAGTGGCCTGTGGTACAATCAGTAACCCTGAAGTATATTCAGCAATCTTCTTTTTTTTTTTTTTTCAATTGCCCACCGCAGCCTATATTACAAATACATAAATCATAATGTTTCAACAAAAGCAAAATTTAATTTTCTCCTTTCAGCTGTTATCTGGGCCGGGTGGTATATGGCAGGCTGCGGCCGAGTCATTTATTACACTTGCTGAATGGATAATGGCAGGGAGAGTCTATTATACCCAGCTTTGTTAGGGCTCTGAATGTGCTACTGAAACCTGTGGCAGTCTAAATCTCTTTACATCTGTAATAGATACACAGCACTCTATTATTTCATGCCAGANTTTGAGGGCAGGGGGTCAATAAATAGACTGAATGTTGCTTCACAAAATATCTGTCAATGTGCATTAGCAGAATACCTGATGGAGAGATGAGCTGGCTGTAAAACATCCCCTGCACACCCAAACCTCCAGCCCACAAATGCTAAGAGCAGCCTGGGGCTCAGCAGGGCTAAAAATCCCGTGAGTTATTTAAATGCTTCACACCATGCACACAGAATTAAAAAAAAAAAAAATTAATATACATTTGTGCTGGTGGGTTTTAACATTTCTAGATATGTCTGGCCTGAGAAATGGGCAGACCCAATGCCAGAGACCTGTGCCAGGCTCTGAAAAATCAAAGTGCAAGAGATGCTGTGAGCAAAGGCTACGGTAGAGCTCCAGGCCCTCCCCGTGGCCATGGCTCCCAACAAGTCCTTGCATTGCTCCTACACAGAAAAGGGGACGAGTCAGGATCAGGCCCCAGCTCCATCTCGGGGGACAAGAGCTGTTTCTTAATCATAATTTCTAACAAAATGCAGAAAAGAACATTTCCCTCAGCAAAAAAAAGCCAAAATCATCACTACTGGATAAGCTGTTATCAAATGAATCCTGTATTAAACCTGGACAGCTTTGAGGTCAGAAAAGAGAGATTCAGCCCTCCACTCCCCACTAGGCAACCATAAGCAAGACAGTAACAATCCTAGTTCATAGAATTATAGAATGGTTTGCATTGGAAGGGGCCTTCAAAGGCCATTTAGTTCCAACCCCCCTTCCATGGGCTGGGAAGCCTTCCACTAAACCAGGTTGCTCAAAGTCTGGTCCAGTCTTTGAACCCTTCCAGAGATGGGGCATTCCATCCCGATTCTCCATCCCAATTCTCCCTCCCAATTTCTGGCAGACGCTGCTTTAAGTGGCAACATTTGAGGCACAAATGCTCAGAGCCACAAGGCCCCACAAGGGCTCTGCGTGGGAAATACAGAGCATCCTCTGCCTCCAGTCCTGCCGCTGTCCCTCCCCCTGCAGCCAAGTGCTTTCTCAACCTATTGGTCTAAACCACATAACTAGGTTAAATAAATCCTTAAAAACACACCCCAAAAAACGTAAAAACTACATGTTTAAATTCCTAGGGAGCACAGGCAAATGAGCCTCCAGCCTCCTGGAGCAGTCTGCAGACTCAGCTCAAGCCCTGAGCTAAAAGAAGGTGAAGAAAAGGAAAAAGGAAGAATGAGAAAACTTCTATGTTCTTGCCACTGTTCCAGAAAAGGGGAGGGACAAGCAAGTAACGTGGAGAACAACTAAGATAAAATGTGATGTTGAAATGAATAAGTAAGTTCATTATATTCTACAACACGATAAGACTTTGCAGGCCTGATTACAACATTAAGGGACCGCGCTGCAATATTATAAATTACAGGGTGAAGCACTCCTGTTTCTGTCTCTATATTTCTAAGGTGGGAGAAGTTAATTATTTTTATAGGTCTAGATATTGCAAGGATGAGGGTATCAGAATATCTTGTCATCAACTCTAAAGACAGCAGTGAAGCAGAGGAGGAGGGGAAGGGGGGAACCACCCCATTTAAAGAAAATTATTATAAAAATACTAAAAATGATGTATAGATTTTTTGACCTACATCCATCATTTTTACATGCCTAGGTACTTCATGCCTTGTCTCCATAAACCATCAGTCTGTTATTTTTCATGAGGCTAAGAGTAAATGGCCAAAACTTAAGACTTGGGGGAAAAAAAAAAATATATATATAGATATAAATAAAATCAACATGAGCGAAAAGGTTAATGGGAATTTGTATGATTTTATTATTATTAAGGAACACAAGGAGAAGAACAGCATTTCTAGCACTCTAAGTGGCCTGTGGTACAATCAGTAACCCTGAAGTATATTCAGCAATCTTCTTTTTTTTTTTTTTTNAAGCAGGGCTGGGGGGAGCGGAGGGGCTCTGGGGATGGCTCAGGGCGCTCTGCTGAAAATGTGTTAAAGGCAGCAGGGGCTCCAAGACTCGTGCTCATCTCACAGACACATTTTTGGTTTGCTTTTGAAGAAGCCAGTCTTAAACGGGCACTGCCTCTGTGCTCAGCTCACACAGTGAGAGGCACCTCCTCCAAGGGGATGTTTTGCAGGATAACAAAAACCCTCTCATGCCCAGCCATGGTTCAGCCCAAAAAAATCATCTCTGGTGCCCATGTTCCTCCCTCCCTGAGGGTATCCGTTTGTCCTTGGCATTCAGTGTGTGGGCATCACCTGCTTTACCAGCTTTAGCCAGGCATCCCTGTGCAGGAAGGGGATGTGGAGGGAGCTTGCACCTGAAGCTGGCAGCCACAGAGCAGTGCTCCCAGACTCAGGGCTGCAGAAGGGTTTCCTTCCTTTCCTCATATGCTAACACTGGCTCAGGAAAGCACTGCCCACCCCCTGATCCTCTCCTTCCCACCAGAAATTGCCAATGGTCCATCAGGCAACCTCACGTCTCGGTTGGTAGCTCCCTCATTAATGGCTTGTCCAACAAACTGCCCCAGAGCAGGAGACCTGCGACAGCACCCGGTGCCCTGAGATGATGCTCATCTGAAAAAAAATTATTTTTCTGCTAATTCTGAAGATAGGAAACCCTAGATTTCTAGACAAATTTATGATTATTATGAAAAACTGAGTTTTTTCCTGGGAGGGTTTGTTAGCTGTAAATTTTATGGGCAAATGCATCAGCAGACATGGTTTATGTACAAATCAAGGTTCACACAACCTCCTCTGGCCACAAATTTGTGTTTGGTTTGAGTACAAACCCAACCTGTAAAGCAGCCTCCAGGCAGAGGTAAGGGCTGCAGCACACTGGCTTCCCACCAGCACAAGCACACAGCGACAGGAGGCTGCAGGAGCCCTCCAGCTCACTGACCTCTCACATGGGATTTGCCTGGCTGCCCTGCTCAGGAAGAGTAGGTTACAGAGAGGAAGGGCTGATTCTTCAGAGCAGGAAGGTGTTTGTTTGGTTATTAGACCTGCTGTCTTCTTGACAACTGAAACCACTAGATAATGGAGGGCAGAAGGCAAAGCCTTCTGTGACAGTGTCTGTAATAGCCTTTTGAGGGTGTTTGTGGCAACAGCACTTTTTTTCACTATTCCTGTTCTGTTCCAGCACCACAGAACACGCTCTCTATACACACTTAGTGGAGACATGATTGCATCCTTCCCACAGTGCCTCCAACCAACAGCTGCAAAAAGAAAGACAAAGCAGTCCACTTTGCTCCAGCAGCCCCCATGACACCAGCTGGGTGGGACTTTGGGAAATGCAGTCCCTGGGCTGTATTTGAGGTATTGAATCTTATTATCTTACAATGGTTTGGGCTGCCCTGGGGAACATCAGCTGTCCAAGAAGACTTTGCACACGTGGAGAAGGTGCCCATGGCTGACTGGGTTAACACATATGGTAGCATTTCCCTCTGGTGTCTGGGATCAGTGGCTATGGAAATCTCTGGCAAAGTTCTCTCCAAAATCTTCTTTGGTTTACATGGTACAGACCCATGTCACAAGTGTGGTGTCTGTACACAGGAGGTGGTTTTCATTAGAAGGGCATATCTCCTAGACACAGCACCTGAGCCCAAGGGTGCAAAGCATGGGCCTCTAAACAAAAATCAGCTTATTAAGACCCATTTCCTAGGAAATACTCCTAGGAAGGAGCAAAAGAGAGGGGTGCCTTGAAGCAAACAAAACTGGCTGGACCTCTGCTGCCCTGCACAGCATCCATGGGTTAACATAGCAAAGCCCTTTGCAGTGCTGTGCCAAAGAGACCCAAAGACAAGCAAATCAGAGACAGAATAACAAGTTTCACTAAAGTTAGCCCAGACAATCTTATTATTCCCCCCAATAAAAAACAGAGTTTATCTTTTAGCTTCCCTTAACTCTATTATCAAGCAAGAATTCTCTTGCTGCTTTACTTGTAATAGCATTGTCCTCCTCTCAGATAACAAGAGGAGACTTACCCCATCCTCCTACCTGCCAAATCTTCTACCAATCTCAGGCAAGGGGATTAAAACTGCTACTGGGTGAGGCTGCAGTTGCTCTGTGCCTGCTTGCTTTTTAAAAAGCCGTCTTATCTATGCTCAGAGAAGTAAAGGCTGTTCCCTCAATGTGTCGCTTTGTTATCGTGGACAGGCTCTTTCACCATCACGCTTCCGAAGCAGATTGATTCAATCTGCAGATAGCAATGTCCCGCTCCCTGGAGGACCTAAAAGCCCCACAACTCCAAACGTTCCAGCAGAACATTTTGTCTTTTATCATTATAAGGGCTCACACGGGAGGAGGTAGTTTAGTGCTTTTCTCTTGGAAACAGAGCTGGGGAAGGGCTAATCATTCCTTGATTTTCAGGGAAAATCTGTTGACTGTTCGGCAATCACTCCCACTTGTTTCCATGCTCTGAATCATAGGATGGTTTGGGTTGGAAGGGACCATAAAGATCATCCAGTTCCAAACCTCATGCCATGGGCAGGGACACCTTCCATCAGATCAGGTGGCTCCAAGCCCCATCCAACCTGGCCTTGAACACTTCCAGGGGTGGGGCAGCCACAGCTTCTCAGGGCAACCTGTTCCAGTGTCTCACCACCCTCATAATAAAGAATTTCTTCCCAATATTTAGTCTAAACCTATATTCTATCTTTTTAAAGCCATTCCCTCTTGTGCTATCACTCCATGCCTTTATCAATAATCCCTCTCCAGCTCTCTTGTAACCCCTTTAGGTCCCACAGGCTGCACTGGAGAGCAAGGAGGTAAAAGGAGGCATCATGTTTGGTCCATGGATTTTTTCCTCCCTTTCCATAACCACTGCACATCTCCAGTACTGATGACTGTCTGTCCCCATGTTCCCATGACTAGAAAGCCAACATTTTGCATCCTGCACAAACCTCACTATAAGCAAAGACCAGCAGTGCCTTAGCTTCCAGATAAAATCATGTCTTTATCCCTCCCAGCTGCACAGTTGTATTGAAACATATGACAGAGTGGCACTGATGCTCTCCCAAAGTATCAGAGCCCAGCCCCAAGTTGAAAAGACCTTTTGGACAGATTTGCTGCATCTTTTGAATTTTTCAAGGGCAAGCATGCAAGCCCAGCTTCAATAATAAATGCATGGGATTGGCTGTACATATTACATCAGGCTGAAATGGAGGATTAGTTCTAACCTGGATTCAACATTTGAAAAAGTCTGTTTGCATCAGATAGTTTGAGAAGTTCACCAATTTTGTGCTTCTTATTCATGAAAGAATTGAGATATAAGTAGCACCACAGGGCATGAAAACAAACTGTTCTTGTTGAGAAGCTTATGGAGGCCAAGTGCCCCTACAAGTCAACCCACGCATTCATGGCATTGCATATGTTCCCAAGACTGTTTGGCACTTCCTCAGGGCTTTGTGAATTTGGGGGTATGCTGACAGAAAGGTGAAAAAACTGGGATCTGAACATCTGCCCTCCTAGAAAAAAACAGGGGTACAACTCCTGCTTCAGTATTCTGGAATTTTTATTTTTTATTTTATGAGTCCTACTGCTTCACAAAATGGTGCAGCCAAGCAGAGAAGGATAATTTGCCACAGCATCAAAAATATTTCCCTTTGCAAACTTTTCTTTTAAGACAATCTGATATTAACCTTCTGAGCGTTCTTGTCATCTTTTAAGTGCTCAGTATTCTCTGAACCTTCCTAAATTGCTACCAATTATATTCTACAGCAATGAGCATCAAAGAATAACTGTCCCTAGTGGGACTTTCTCTGCTACGATAACTTTCTTTTCATTGAACACCCCCTCATTCTCATCTCTCATCACCCCGTTCTCATCTTTCTCACTCAGAACAAAGATGTCCCAGCTATTTCCCCTCCATGTTATACCCATTTTCCTGGCACTTATTAATGTCTCCTCCAGATTCTCATATAACAAAAGTGTACCAGATTCCAAATACCAATCATGAATTTTTTTTAACTTCTTATTTCACTTAAAATCTTTTTTAAGGATAACCAGAACTCAACAGTATTTACAACTATCATATCTATGCCCACACTATACACAAAACTGAAAAAGTAGCTGATGCATCTGTTGGCAGTAAAAGACTAAGAAGGAATGGGTCGCTTTGGTTAATTTGCTTTCCACATCACTTATACCCTTCCACAGAAAAGTTCTGGCACTGTGAGAAGCCATCACTGAAACTGCTGTGGTAACCCAGTTTCTGGACTAGCTGAGGACCCACTATCTCACAGAATAAAGACATCTGAGCAAGGCTCCAGAAATTCAGCATGAAGATGATGCAAACAGTCAGAGCTGGGGCATCTCTGTAAGCAGCTCTCCTACTAAAGGGCCAGGTCAGCTCTTCAAGCTTGCAGGGATTTTATCTCTACTAACTACTATGTCATGCAAAAATGTGATGGGCACATTTATAGTAGTGAGAGTCCCCAAAGGAATCTAAAGGTGGCTGTCCTCAAGTTCATTTGAAAGTCTGTGGAAACTGAGAACCTGCCTCCCTGCAGGTCCTCTTGGAAAACTCCATCCTGAAGACATTGAAGACATCCCATCTGTACCTCACGGCATATTGTATGAAAAATTATTTTTATTTGGCACTATGGTAATGGCTCCAGTCTCAAAGGAGGTTGCATTGCCCCTGTCCTCAGCACTGTACAGAAATCCAGGAAAAAAATTATTATTATTATAATGTTCTTGTATTTTATAATCTAAACCAAGAAGAAAGGAAAACTGTATCAGAAAACACACCCAACAAATGATCCTGTAGAAAGTTCCATTGATGTAAACCAGATTACCATCCAAAAAAAATTTAAACTGAACCTCAGCTCCCAATTTCTTGACAGGAAACACACAAATCTAGATCTCTGTCCCATGTATTTTACTTCCCTCAGTGAAAACACAAAGCCAATTTTTTAAACATGTGTTTTAAAAGAAATATGAGCATACTGATAACAAACAAACAGACACAATTTTTCAAATAGCAAAGATAAACACAGACATGCAAACTTCTAGAAGAAATGTTGCTGATGTTGCAACCATGGTTGGAGCAGTGATCTAGTGATCAGAGCCCCTTGCCTCTTCTGTTTGCAAGGCTTATGTGAGTCCCACAGGAGCTTCCATTTAAATAGGGGAGGGATTTCATCTCTAAACAACAAGGCTAGTGTCAGATGTAGCTGACACACCAGGGGTAGAGGTTATAATTTCATGAGGCATGAATGTTTTTTTAATTTCAACCAATAAAATTAAACCCTCAGTCTGAGGCCCATAGCGCATGGTCCCTGAAATGACCATTTACCATGTACATCAGAAACTCAAGAGGTTTCCTTTTCTGTGTTATTTCCTCAGCCCAGTGACTAGATGAAAGGAAATCACTGAAGCGTGAGGTCTATAACAATATAAAATAAAATCAGAGATGAAGGTTTCCAAGGGATATTTTTTTAATGCTGTTACATTGCTTAATTTCAAAGCTACACGCTCAAACCCATGTTTTCTGTTGAGTCCCGTTAGACTGTGAGAAAAGAATTTACTATGTAGATTTGTAATTATTTCTTTGTAGGGGAAATAGCACTTTGCAGTACGTGGGATTAAATGAAGGGCTGCCTTCTCAGCTACAGCTAAAGAATCACACTTATACCTTTTGCAGCATAAATAAAATGGCTGAAAAAGAAATGTGCAATATTCCTGAGATTCACAGGAAGTTCAGGATTCGAGTTCCCCCTCCTCCCCACCATGCCAAGGAATTTAAAAGTCGCATAGAGTTTCAGGACTCCAACAGTAAAGCTTAAAGACACCTCTCCAATTGCTCTGTCAGCTGCAGACCCTGGTTTCATGAACACATGTCTACAAGGAGACATTTCCATTTTTGCAGCTTTCCCATGAGGCTCTACCCACTTATTACCAACAGCAAATATTAATGCAAAGTTATTGAACCAAATCACAAGATATTTGTATTGCAGCTCTTCCATGCATTTGAACACCAAAAACCTCCTGACTCATGGGCAAGGCCGATTTTTTACCAGAAAGAGCAGGAGGAAAAATAAAACAAGTAATTCCTTGCATCAGCATTTTCGTCTATACAAGTTCACCACATTTCCTACAATACTACCTGTGAAATAGCAGAGTGGAAAGGCCACAGCCAAGCAAACCCCTACAAGCCAAGTGCTTTTGGCTTCACGCAAGGAGGAGATGCATAATACTTGGACAGAGAGGAGCTTCAACAGCCCACCATGGCTCAATAAACAAGAATCCAGATAATATTCCTGTTTCTCCTGCAAGGTTAATGCATGGCGCTGAACAGGTCATTCTCACTTATCATTAATCCAGTTTGTCAAACAGAGAAGCTGATATGATAACTTTTTTTTAATTGAAAGACATGGAAGGGATATTTGTATTAGTATTGCTAATGTTAATGCTGAAGGAACAACACATTTCCCAAAAAAGAACCTACAGTAAATAGAAATCAGACAGTAGTACTCATAGATGTTTCCCTAATCTTAGATACTCCCCGCCTCAGAAATCATTCAAAACAACTGTGCAGAATACAACTGTGCAGAATACATCCAGACAGATTCCAACCTGGCATTTAATTTCTATGTCTCCACATTTTCAAGAGAAAAATCATCCTTATTAATCCTTATCCTGTCAGGAAATTCTAAAACACAGGGAGGTCTGAGATACGAAAATTACTGCTAATAAGAAACTTCTGTGGCTTCTGAGAGAAAATCTTACTAATTGATCATGTTACTGTTTTTTCCTCAGTTTCCACCCTGAGGTAAACCCCACAAGACTCTGCAATCGGGCACTAGGAGCTGCATAAACATACAGTACATCACAGGTTCTCACCTCTCCCAGAACTGAGTGAGGGAGATTTCAGTGTTTGATTCAGCAATCACAGATGAGTTTTGCTTCAGATGAGAAGGAATCTTTCCTGTTGGGAACAGTGCAAACATGGAAGCAAAAATCTGTGGAAAATTGCAGTCAACAATCTGCAGTTAAAAAGAAAAAAAAAAAAAGTTGTTTCAATAAACTATATGTTGATTCCATTTTAACAGTAGAGAACAGAATTTGGGATTATACTAAGGAGTTCCTTTGGGGCCTTAAATATAGAGAGATAACCAGGAAGAAAAGCTTCAAATCTTCAGTCCCATTTTAATTTCCCCTTCCCAAAGTATTCATATTATAGCAAAGAGGGCTACAGAAAAAAAAATACTGGCAAGAGCAGGTAATGGAATATAAACACTTTCACCTCTGGGTCATCAATTAAAATCCAGTCCCAATTGGTAGTGACTAAACATCATTACCCTCTGATAGCTGTTCAATTGCATATTTGAAATGGAGTTTCAGCTCTCCAAGCACTGCAAAAGCCCCTGCTGGGGCTCACACAAGCTGACCAACACTGGGATTTTAGAAAAGACCCCAGAGAACTGAGATCATGTGGAGAACAGAGATTGCATTGGGGTTTGGTGGTTTCATCTTAAACCCCCCTCCCCAGCTCTTCTCCATATGAACTCTGATTAATTGTCTTGCTATGTCCTGTTCTTCCCAGCCAATGTGTTCAGTCCTGTGCCTTGGCCTCCCTCAGGAGCACTGGAGAAGAGAAGGCTTTGGGATGACCTAATTGCAGCCTTCCAGTACCTGAAGGGAGCCTACTAGAAAGATGGAGAGAGAATATTTACAAGAGCATGGAGCAACAGGACAAGGGAGATGGCTGTAAACTGACAGAGGGCAGGTTTAGATTAGATTTTGGGAAGAAATTCTTTACTGTGAGGGTGCTGAGGCACTGGCACGGGTTGCCCAGAGAAGGAGTGGATGTCCCAATCCTGACAGTGTTCAAGGCCAGGCTGGATGGGGCTTTGAGCAACCTGGTCCAGTGGGAGGTGTCCTGGCCCATGGCAGGGGGTTAGAACTGGATGATTTTTAAGATTCCTTTCAACCCAAGCCATTCTGACCCTACAACTGGAGTAACTGGGCTAACTGCAGAGGGCATACTGCGGATGCTGGTAAGAGAATTTCTCTTTCTTGCTCCTCTGACGCATCTTGGACAGAAAAGGAGATTGTGGGACTGAAGTTACTTTAACTTTCTCCATGGATCCTCAGTTTTGCACAAGAGGCATCTGGGTATCTGGTAAAGCCTCAAATCACCTCAATACGGGGTTCACCCTGCAACGTACTCAAGACAGTGTTGTGGCAACGGTGAGGGCTGTTGGTCTCATTGTACTCACCTGCAGGTGAAGATGAGCTGCTGGTTCCAGGTAGGTACAGACCCTCATTTCCAGATGTGGGACAGCAGGCAGATGTGGTTTTGCAGAACATCTGCAGCATTTTCAGTTGCTGTATTTCAGGTGTTTGCAGCCACCACTCCAGCTCAGCCACTCCATGACAGCTCCTTAAGTGTTTTGGGGCAAAGGCAGCTTCAGCCACCACAAAGCTTGCAAGATTGGGATAATTGTTAAATCTCTTTTCATAAATCCATGTGGAGAGCAGCTAAAAATGGGGCTTATAGCAGAAATGCTCCTTTAGCTAAAATTCTTTGTGCAGGCCATCAGTGTGTCCAGCCAGAGGGGAGGGGTGGGAGAGTCTAACTTGCACCAATGTAGATGCCCTCCAGATTCCTGTCTTTAACTGGCCTGACCTTTTCTAAAAGGGTTACATCACACACAGACCTCAGCTATTACCCCCTGAATGCTACTGTCTTTGCTCTAGAAACCTCACTGAAATAATCTGGTCACAAACCTTGTTCTGAAAGCCACCCATGAGCAGGACAGGGCCACTTAAGAGATTCTGTCCAGAGTGAACAGGGAAGTCACAGCCCTCCAGTCTGTATTATTTCTTTTCTTAGATTCACAATCTGGGAAGGAGCCAGAGATTCTAAACAAAGATAAGGTGTAAAGAAGTGGACATGACATTAAAGAAATAAAATCCATATCAGGGCAATAATGGTCATAAAGCAATAAAGTGGATGTATAATAGTTCCTGGACTTTTAATTTGTGACTAATTTGTTGCACAATGAGGTTGCAATTTTCTAATTGTGATTGCCATTTTAATTTTACTCATGGCTGTGCAACTAACAATGTATAGTCTAGTAATTAAAATTAATTGTACCTTCACCTGCATATTTCTATTAGGCTGTTAAATTTAGTCAGTAGGCTCAATGATTTTGTTCTCTGGGAGATGCTGAATTCATTTCAGTGAGCCCAATTATGTTACACTCTGTAATTCCTGTATGAAAAACAAGTATTTTACTTTAATATGAGGAGTTGCTACAATCCCATTTTTAAAATTGCATATTCAACACCAAAATATAGGCTGACA
Source organism: Edolisoma coerulescens (assembly GCA_013397115.1). Classification (NCBI taxonomy): domain Eukaryota; kingdom Metazoa; phylum Chordata; class Aves; order Passeriformes; family Campephagidae; genus Edolisoma; species Edolisoma coerulescens. The sequence continues at coordinate 449,329 of VWZW01004129.1, forward strand.
GGAGATATATGTAAGGGGTTTTTTCTTTTTAAAAATAGCCTGCTTGTGGGGTACGTTTTACAAAACTAGCAATTACAGCCCCTAGGAATAATCCAATGAAAATTCAACTGGATAGTCATCATTCAATTAATTTCATGAACAATTAACAGATGTCTCCCTAACCACACACACATGGTTTAAATTCAATCAGAATTTTATGACAAGCTGCACATCGCATATTTGAAGCCACAGCAACACAGCAACAGAACAAACTATTTCAACACAGAGGCAGAGCTATGAAAACCCATGCTGTCACACAGGACCCTTTACCGTCATGTCCCAAGTGTCCAGAATCCATAGCACTTCAAATTCTGTTAGGAATCTTTCTCCAGAAAAGGGCATTGCTCATTTTCACACCGTAGCCATAGTTCCTGGCAAATGCAGGACTATCAAAACATGCTGTAGTGAGTTAATCATCAGTAGAGATATTTCTCAAATTGACTTGTAGCCTTGTCCAGATCACAGCAGTAGCAATCCAATGCAATTCCTCTTAAACCCCTAAGTGTTGTACAGATTTACCCCTGGGGCCCCAAGAGAGACATCTGACTGGCCTTTCTTGAAGACTCTCAAATGTCTCAAAATAAAAACAAAAACTGAGTAGTTCCACGTGCGTCTGTGCAGGTTAATTTAACCCTTTTATCATGGCTGGGCTATCCTGGCTGTCAAGCAACAGAAAACTACTTGATGTCAACATGCTCTTAGATATTCTAATTAAACCTCTGCTTGTCCATCACATCAGGTTCAAGATGGTGAAGTCTGTTTTTACATTGTGTGAACTTCAGGGTCAAAGCTCTAAGAAGGCAGGAGAGAGGGTAAGAGAAATAAATCTGATATAATCTCAAGACTGTCACCTGGAAGCCAAGATGGAGCAGTTACATTGCAGCCAGAAGACCTGCACCAGTCAGAGCAAAGACTAAACTACAAAATTATCACTAAGTTGCAAAACCTTCTTCCTGTGTGGAGAGAATCAAGGGTGGACACAGATACCTGACTTCCCCAATAATGAACATCCCTATGTAAAAGCAAACCACCCAACATGTTGGCCCTTTTCATTCTTTTATGAGTCAATAGCTGAATAAAAATCTCCATTTATCAAGTTAAAGTGCAAAGAATGTTTACTGAAAAGTTGTCAGTGAATCTTTACTCCATCAGAACCTGACAAAGAAAAGCAAAATGAGACTATGTCAACATTCAATCTGGATTTTGCATTACTATTAATAACATGCAACAAGTATAGTCGCATGATTTTAATAAATACCAACAGAAGTTGCCTTACCACGAGTTATGTGGACCACAACTAAAGCAGAGATAATTTTTTTTTAAAATAATGAATTATTACTGTGGAATTAAACTGAAAATAATCAGGATCAAGAAGAATATTATCTTTAAAAATTAATGCAGACAAATATTATTCTATAAATTAAACATTTAAAGTCAGAAAACCCCTAACTCAAAATCCAGAGTTAAACTCAGCACCACCCCTGCACTCCTTGCTGGATAGAAGCAGTAGGTTACAACAAAATAGCATCCCTTTAACCTTTTTTACCCTGCCTGGCCAGTGCACATCTTCACTATCTCCCTACTTACCCACCCGGCAGCTGCACAACCCTCCCACCCTTGAATTCCTCACTATAACCAAAAGAGAAAGTCCATGGTCATGGGGAAGATGCTTTGCAGTGAACAGGGCTCTGCTGCACTGGTTGTGCCATTTCCTTCTCTGCTCCTGCTTTTAAACTGGAGCTGATAGCAATGTCTTGGCAAGCCCTGAACATATAAAATCACTGCTAAATCATATGCAATTCACTCTCCTCTAAGGCATTATTCCTTCATCCCTCTGGCACAAAAACAGTTTACTGTGAACTGAATTGCAACTAAACCCTTTGAAATTATTTTTTACCATATACCCTTTATTACTATTTTCCCATATAAACCATTGTTAAATAACAACAGGACCTTCTCATAACACTCAAAATAATTGGCTATTTTGGATGATATTATCAAGACTGTTTAATGTGATTTGGGTGAGTGACTGTTATTCATGCAATTCACCATTAGCCCCTTGACCTGGATCATTGCTGGAGCAAGTTTTATGAGCTTAATTGCATTCCCCCCCTTCCTGTGTAAATTAGTCTGTACAAATAAAATTTCCTAGTTATTGTGCATCATATTCTTCACAGTTATCTTCTTCCCAGACATCTTCTTCACAGTTAGGAAGGTCTATTAAAAACCACAACAAATTCCGGTTGTATTTGCTAAACTGTATGAAGCTGAAAAATAAACCAGTCAAAGCATACCAGCTATCGGCATTTTATTAAATGAACAAAAGGGCCTGGGCTGATTAAGATTATATGTGACCAGACAAGGAAAAAAATTCATGAGAGATGATGGAGACAGAGACTAAAAACTACTACAGTACTGGAAATTACAAAGCTTACTGTGGGGGTCTATATTTGTTATAAGATGGGTTGTTATCTTCAATCTAAAAGCGACCTTGATAAAGTATCTTTTGACACTTTTACTGCTCCTTTAAATGAAATATTCCCTATATCTTCAAGAATCAGCTTGAGTGGAATTGACTCGGTAGCCCAGCTTTAGAAAGACAGGGGAAACATTTTCTAATTTAAAAGAAATTTGAGAAAATAGTTCCATTCCCCTCTCTATTATCTCGCCATTCTGGAGCTTAGGTTTCCGAAACATCAACATGCACAGTTTGCTTTACAATCCTTCTGCAGAAATTAGCTGACACCCATCAATGTAGATAACAGAAAGCTGTGGCATTAACACTTGAGAGTGCATTAATCTTTCCCAAATTAAAATCTGCACCACAGCATTTAAGATTGAGGCCACCATGGTTCAGTGCTGTTTGACCGCCAATTTTGATAAAAGTGTTTTAAGAGAGGTGAGACTTAGATAAATTGCCCATGGTTACACAACAGCAGCGAGGGTAAGTGCTCAGTCTATTGGCTGCCATCACAGTGGGGTGTCACGGGTGTTTGCATGTTTACATAAAGCACAAAACAGAGGGAAAAGCAATACATTACGCTGTATTTCTTGGAGGTGACATCAATATTATATTTCATTGGTGGGAGACAAATATACTTTCGCATTTGAGTATCAGAAGATAAAGGCACCTTTGGTTGTAAAACAAATGAATATTTCCCCCAGTTCCCAAGCTAGTCACTTTCTCTTGAGTTTAAAGGCAATCTGCCTGTGCTGAGCGGGGGAGTTAATCTTCAGAGATAACACCCACATGTAGTTCTCGATCCAGGCCTGTAGGAAATGAGCTTTCCAGTCAACACACAGCCAGCAAAGCTTTTACCACGTGGTACATTTTGCACTGGTCTGAGTCCTGCTGACCTCAAGAGTGATGCTGAGAATGGACTTGGGTCTAAAATTCAGCCCAAGTGTCTCAGCTGAATCACTGCTAATATATAGAACATGCCTCTTCTCTGCTGATCCTGTTGCAAAGGTTTTGAAATTCCTATTCTTCTGTTTTCAGAAAAACATCCTCCTAGTAAAATATTCAGAGATCTCCGAAATATAGCCACTGTGGTGCCGGTGTTTTGAAACTATTATTTTGCTGCTGGACAGAAGAATGTGGGAATTCTGCAAGACTTTTAGTCAAAATTCATTGAGTTCCTGGGATTTTTCAGATGACCTCAAAAAGTCTCACAATCTTATCAAATTTATATTCAATCTGAAATTTTTTTTCAGTCCAAGAGCTCAAATATCTCTGTAACAATGTGAATTATTAACAGAACTGAGAATATGTTTCATTTCTTGACCCCCCCCCCAAAAGCTGTACCGTAAGACTTGATTCTTGTTCTGCAATAACTAGGATTTTCACTTATATTACTTGTTTTCCTTCCCTGTTTTAATGTGGCATAGTGAGGACAAAGCATTAGAAATTAAAAGGAGATAAAACACTGATTCACGTTACTCACCTAGCAATGAAATACACTGTAAAACATAATCAGTCTGCTATTTGCGTTATCTGCAAAATTTGGAAAGCAATTAAAGCAATGAATTTAATTATTTTTATAACATAATTATTGCTTATGCAGAGGAGCAATCACTGCCAAGAGGTTATCTCAGAGAAATTGGAACCAGACTCCATTGCTGGTCTTTGCCAAGGGCTGGAAGCTGATGCCCACGGTGGAGGAGCTGTGAACCAAACACCAGGGACGAAGCCCCTCATGTCAGATCATTCCTGACTTGCCACAGCCAAATCATTTCACTGTCTCAGCATCAGGCCCTCCTACCTATGACAATATAATTATAATCCTGCTTGCCAAATCTATGTGGGTTATGAAAAGGAAAAATCTAGAAAGTGTTTTGAAATCATATAATCCTTAAGGTTGGAAAAGACCTCTAAGGTCACTGAGTCCAACTGCTGACCTGGCACCACTGTGTTCACCACTAAACATGTCCCCAAAAGCCACATCCAAATGCCTTTTGAACACTTCCACGGAAAACCTTTGTGAATTTGTAACAGTATAAACTGTATGATGCAAGCTTTTCTAGGAGAAACTAAAGATCAGTTGAACCACCAAGAGGTAAAGACCATATCACCAGAGCTTTCACCTTGGAAATCTTTTGCTTTCAACTGGCATCCTGTGCCAGTTTGTATTCAGAACCTCCAAATTCCGGATTCAAGTTCTCTTCACTGCTCTTTGCTATTTACTTTATTCAGACATATGTGAGCAAACAAACCCAACAAGAGAAAGCTTGTGTATAAAAGCATTTAAAAGCCAAGTAAACAAGTTGGGATTCATGCCATGAATCATATGATGGAGTTCAGCAATTGGCTCTACTACAACAAGTAGGGTAGATACAATTAAAATGCTACCAAAGATGCCCCAGCCCCTAATGTTCACAGTGGTGTAAGAAACCAGAGAAAAAGAGGTGAGGAAAAACCAAACAAATGGAATTGAAAGGGTGAGTCCTCATATTCTAGGTGCCCCAAGATTTAAATCTTGGATTACTAGGAAGACATCTAAAATGTTGGGATGAAAGCAATGGCCAGGAACTCCTCTCTTCTGGGTCATAGAAACATGTTTTGTCAAAGCAGGGGACGCAGGAGACAGACCCCTCTCCAGAGCGAGTGAAGGGCAGCAGAGCAAAATCCTGGAGCAAAGTCCAGGAACTACAGACTTGTACAAAATGCACCACCACATGCTTCAGAAGCCAATAGTATTTCTGTGGGCCCTACTTGAAAATAAACACTACCTGATTTTTTAGGAAGCAAAATCGAAATGAGAGGCCGCATTGCACATGACTTCAAGCTTAGTTGAGGACATGAGAGCAAATAAACCCTTTGGTGATGAAGTTAGTCATGTTATATAAGACACTACTGGAAGTTACTGTGGTGATGAGGAAAAAAAGGAAAAAATATTAAAAATAAAGGAAGACAGAGGAAATAAAACAAAAAATATGAACATTTATCTTTTAGTTATAACATAGCCAGTCCTGTTACATCCAAGGACAGCTTAGGCTCTTCTGTATTTCTTGGGACTCGTTTCCACTTGAAAACCAAACTAAATTTAACTGAAAGGAAGGCATATTGCTTTCTATCTCCATGGATCTTGTGAACGCTCACAAAGGCTGCTGGAGCCAAATGGTGATAATACAACTCCTAGAAATAGTTTGGTTCAATTTGGAGATCTGATTCCCAGTACAAAAGGACAGAGTAAAGCAGATGGTATCAGCCTGTGCTGATTAGACTGGCCAATGCAATACCAATTATTATATTTTTGATTTGAAACCCTGCTGCTGATCTGATTAATCTGTGCTATTAGAGGCCTAAGCTTGAATAATTAGGCAAACTAGATTGAACATCAAGCTGAACTCTCCCTCTGAAGATGATAAGCCAGAGGACACCAATCTTTGCCTTAGAAGCAGAGAGACAGCAGGACAGTCCACCAAATCAGGTAGGCAAAAATCCTGCAGAAATGGAAACCTGGCTGATACAGCTATTCATTGGAATGAACTGTGGTAACAAGAATAATTGTTAACAGCTGTAAGTGTAATTTATTATTTCATTAGAAGTCCCAGCACAATAAATGTTGCACCTCTGAGATTCCTTATCAGCAAAAGGAGCTCTGGCTGGGCTCTGACATGGGGGGTGGGACTGAGAAGACACAATTTGCATCTCTAGATGGATTCCCAGGGGGAAACCATACCCATCATGCCAGTCACTCCAGCAACACCTTAACTGGGTGGGGCTGAACATACTAGGGAAGACACACTGAAATAACAAGGAATCAGGTCTGCTCATGTGTCCAAATAAGAAATTACAGTTCTGAAAAAGCAACTGGGGTTGAAGTCTGAGCAGTACCTCTGTGCAGCCCATAACAAAGCACAGGAGTAAGGACTTCAGTGCTGCTGCTCATACAGCTGCAGAGGCTGCAACCAGCCAGGAACCTGGAGTGACCAGAGACACTGCAAATTGTCTTCATGTTATTTAATTGTAATTCATTAAATATAAATGCATAACTTAAAGTCAAATAAACACCCACAATCCCCCCCTTGTATGGAAGCACACGACTCCCTTTGAGCAGCCAGGGATCCTGCATGAACATCTGACCTGAATTTTAAGCTCATTCAGGTTACAAATAATGGTATTCACTGCAGTTGTATAAAAGCAACCTGCATGTTCCTGATGCATGGAGGGTTGGGATGCAGTTGTTAAATCCAAGAAGCAGCTAGGCTTTAAAGATTTGCAATTGCACCAAAAGCACTGATAAAGAACAGTTGATTTCTCTCATTATGTAAAATGTGGATGCTCTTGTCTTGGCCAAAGAGGTGAGAGCATAAGATTTCCTGCTACTTACAGGTCGTTTGGTTGAAAAACACAGTCCCTTTGCAGTTTGGTCTATTGGCAATTAGATAACAAATACAGGACATGTAGATGGAGTTGAAAACATTGCCGTGCTTTACAGCCTGCTTGTACAGTAACTCTCCAGCTGGCAATGCAGAATGAAAAAAAAATACCAGATAAAAACCAAGGAGCAGAACTGTAAAGTAGCAAAGCCCTGCTGATTTCAACAGAGCTGAATTTACTGAGGATTCTGTCCCTTACTGGTGAGTTTTGAAGGTCCGGTAATTAACTAAGCAAACTAAATAAAAATGCCTACTGCATGCAAGGTTTGTTTCCCATGCAAATTTTATGTCCCTTCCAAATCAGGTTCCATATGAATGTGAAATTCATGCCAGAAACATGAGATTTATGGAGATGCATGTAGAGAGGGAGCCGTGCAGAACATGAATGGGATATTGGGATATCCAACAGACAATACTGAACAAAGATGCCTGCAAAAATTCTTTTGTGATGGTAGATTGATCAAACACACTAAGAAATCAAAAATGGTACTTGTTAAACAGGGAAGATCATAGACTCATAGAATCATTTAGGTTGGAAAACACCTCTAGGATCATTGAGTCCAACCATTAACCCAGCACTGCCAAGGCCACCACTAAACCATGTCCCCAAGTACCACATCTACACCTCTTAAATTCTTCCAGGGATGGTGACTCCACCACATCCCTGGGCAGCCTTTTCCAGTGCTTGACCACCATTTTGGTGAAAGAGTTTTTCCTAATATTCAATGTAAACCTCCCAGAGCACACCTTGAGGCTATTTCCTCTAATTCTACCATTTGATTCTTGGGAGAAGAGATCATCCCCCACCTGGCTACAACGTTCTTTTAGGTACTTGTAGAAAGCAATGATCCAAGCTTTTAGGTCAACAACTTTCATTTTTTGAATTATCACCCTGAGTAGAAGGAATTTTTTAAGAAAGTACTTTGAGATGAGATTACCTTTCCCACTGGTGCTTACAATAACCTTTCATCATTAGTTGCACGAAATATTACTAGATTTCAAGATGCAGGACTTGAAAAGCTCAGGAGCCAGAGACATTGTCTTTGCACCACTAAAACCCAGACACTTCTGGAGAACAGTATTTCTTACCCATTTGCATATAAGCACATATTTACATCACACTGACAGCAGCTGCAACCCATGAAATGAGTGGCACAGCATAACAACAACCACAATAATGACAATCTTTTTGTTCTGTCACCTGCACCATGTCCCACTAATCTGTGTTTCTGGAATTCAAGCAAACATCCCAGAATCTGTCAATCTTAATATCCATCTCTGCACTCTCTCCTTCCCTGCACTGGCTCAGAACTGTAACAGGTATCTGTGTCTTGCAAAATGCAGACTTTTAATTTGAAATTAAAATTAATGTTTAATATTAACATAAACACATTTTTTGGGCATGTAGTTAAAAATTACTTAATTCAACATTTGAATGTGAACATTGAATTTTCTTAATCAAATCCCAGGTTCTGCAGTCTCCTTTAAACCCTGATGGGCAGCACCCACGAGGTGTGTCATGTGTTTGGGTTTGACAGTGAGGGGAACACACGTGCAAGTGTACCAGGACAAACCCAGAGCACCTCACACTACTTTACACGCCTGCTGCCACTGCAAGTCACCCTCAAGCACGACCATCCTGTGTTCCACGATAATTGCAACAAGGTTTTGCAAATCAATTAAAACCCACATTGTCTCCTCTCTGTACACAAACAGCACAGAAATGCCATGTCATTTTTTTTCCCAGCAATTCAGCCCTTGAAGTTACATTTTTGTCACCCTTTACCTCAACGTTCACATTGTGGCTGTCAAGCCAGGAAGCAGCAGTGACAGCCACGTCTTGAAGAGCCATCTTTCCCTCTCAAATAATCTAGTTTGCAATGGGTATCTTTACCTACTATTCTTCTATTTTCCATCTCATGAGCCGCCATGAAATTGGCATTTAAAACTAATTGTACGGTAAAACCCCGCGGATTCCAGAAGCTGTGTCTGAGATTTGTGGCAAGGCAATGGGACCAGATTCCCCCCTGTATTAGTTTTCTGTCTGCTACATAACTGTGAATGAGTGCTAAAGGGGATTATTAGGCCCCAGTGGTGAGATAGAGTGTATATAACTAATCTGCATTGCTTATCTCAAGCAGACAGTGGTCTGTCAGGACCTGTCTACATGCCCTCCATGCTTGTCCCTTGCCTTTATTGTCTTGCCGCTGCTGTTGCTGCTGGTGGCTCTCCTGTGCTCTTATAAACAACCAATTACTGCCCCAAACAGATGTCTGTGGCTATGATCAAATAATTCAGTTGGAGTGAAGAGGCCTTAAACAGGTCAATTCCATTCAGTTAGACATGGTATCTGAGCGAAGGCGAAAGGAGGCACTGCAGGGTGACCTGAACTTGTGAGTTATTGGGAGTAGGTAAACTTAGGACAGCGGATAATGAATCAGCTTTTGCTGGTTAACACTGTAAAAATATATTAAATGAAAGCTGAAGAATTATTTAAAGTCCCTTTTGCCCCTGAAAATTGAATGGATTTTTTAACAGAAAAGTGAATTCCTTTGCAAAGTACAACATTTTCATATTACGCATTTGAATTAATAAAACACACATTCCTCCCTGAACTGAGCCATTAGTTTATAAAGCTGAAAATTTATATATAGAAACAGAGGAGCAGTGAGTAAGCGTGGTGGGATATTTTTAATTAATTCTGGTGCTGATGAACTGTAATCTCCAGCAAGAAAATGTGATACGTGTGCTTTTGACAAAGTATGATTTCCATTAAAATATTGTGCAAACTTCAGGGTTTATAGCTTGCTTGTTCAATAAATTTGTATTTAGCTTTTGTCTTCCTCAGTCTGCAGAGGAAACAATGCGTATCGGGCAGATGCTCAGGCTTCAGAACAATTAATGTAGCTTTCAAAAAGGAAAAACAAAAAGAGACCAGCTTTAAATCTTTTGTGCCTGTGCACCCACCAACCACCCTACACATGATCATAAAAATACACGGTTGTTTGATGGGTAGTTATGTTAAGCTGTAACCATAACCAAAAGCCATGACAAAGGGGGTGAACGAGAGAATCCTTTTATTCTCCCCTCCTGATTCAGTAGCTTTTACTGCAAGATTTTCCATTCTGTGCTTCTGTCATACAGCCACCCAGGCATAATGGCCTGATCACTATAAATTCATTGGGGATTGGGCCCAGAGAAACAAGCAAATTCCCTTGCAAGACCGAGTCAATACTATTCACATTATGTCTATCTAAGAAATATAAATATTCACATGCCCAGGTAAGGATTAGCCAGCAATAGAGGGTTGCAAACACTGGAGAAATCTGAGACAGTTTCACTCATTTTCCCACAAATTTCTCAAAAATTTTTTCAGACACCCCCGCACCCAGGAGAGAATATTTTTTCAAAAGAACTTGTGATCTCTGGGTATGGTTTTAGCACAGAGCCCCATGTAGAAGGCAGAGAGAAGCTAGCTCACGCATAACAGAGCACTGGGAGGGATCAGAGTAGAAGCAACACAAAACCTCTCTGGACCTTCAACAGCCCTTTTATCTCAAAGCAGCAATGAGTTGCACAGGTTTTTCATACTCTTTGGAAAGATAAACCCGCAGCAAGGGCAAGGTTTTTGGAAGAGCAGAAGCTGAAGAAGCAGCAGCTATAGGTGCCTCTTCATGGGAACTGAGGACAAAACCAGAGGTAAACAAGAAGAAGTGGTGGGTAAATCCAGAATACATGAAATGAAAGACTGGTATTTTATATGCAGATGGAATAGACAGAGATACAGACATAAAGACGAAAAGATAGGAAAATGAGAGATAAGAGAGGACTGAGAAGAGGACAAAAGGCAAACAGGTGTTTGGGACTGATGTGGCAACACTGGAGAAACATTACCAAGGCTGACCTTCCCACTGAAGGCTGAGTTAGAGACACTAAATAAATTATTTAATGGTTTTTACCAAGAAAGATCTAAAAATATGTTTAAAACTTAGGCATGTGAGGGAGTACAGTTTACTGTGGGGAGCTAAGCCATAGCTGAAAGGAAGAACTTTACCTGAAACCATGGCCCAATTTCCAGTTAATTCCTTGTTAGTCTCAGTGTAAACTGGACCATAGACCTTAGCTCTGGAAAGGGAGACCATACCTGGACACTTCACAACATATGTGATCCCAGGGCAAATTTCATAATCAAAAAAACTGAGTGAACACCTAGTCCTTCAGCTTATCTTGTGCTGTTTGCTGCCAGAGCAACTCAGCATTTCCCAGCTGCCTGAAAAGGTTTGTCTACCAAAGCATTCTCAGATACACCTGTACAAACAGCTGGTACCCCAGATCACACTCACAATTTTCATAGAATAAACCCATGATATTTACATACAGTTTCACAGACTGTTAACACACCCTGCAATTTGTGCTTGCTTCTCTCTGCTCCATACATTTAAGACTTAATCTTTCCTTAAAAATCAATTTCTCCCAAACCACTAATTGTAGTTACTTCTCCATCAGCTAATTCTGATTTCTCATTAGGGGACACCTTCTTCACAGTATCTGCAGACCAAAATAGTGTCATCCTCCATCCTTCCTTCTTCCACATTATCACATTGAAAATAAGTTTAATTATTCTACTTTTCCTCTTAGACACAGATTTCCTATATTGACAGCTTCTGAGGTGTGGTTTGATCACAGAAATAGATCACAGAAATAGGACAGAAATAGCATAAATCATGGCCAGATCATGGAAAATCTGAGGAAGTATATTCCTAGTTCACTTGCTGGAAAAACTGAAAGTATGAAACATGCATTCTTCAAGTCTGGGATGCAATTAAAGACCTAAAATGCAATTTTTAAAACCATCTTATGTTTTTTGTTATTAGCTGCTCATCATCTTTTTAAACCCGTCTGTGCTACTTCCCACCCTCATGATCAACATTAGCTCCTACCAGTCAGGAATAGACTAAACAGTTAAATTCAGCTGATCTAGTTGAGTTGAAGTATTTTATTTTGGAGAACTATTCAAACAGTAACCTAATACATTGACAAAAAGATGAAATGTTTGAGTCGACAGTTTTAACCCATTTTGTAAAAGAAGCCCACTGGGAAAGCTCCTGTACCTGGAGTGTTTTCCCACATCCTGGGGCAATGCTGCAGCTCTCAGCTCAGGAACACGCCCTCTGTAGCCCTCCAGACAAATCTACACCATCCTTGGATATTTAAGGAAGCACCATCAGCAGAACAACATATTATTTAAACATGGGACTGATGTGCAACACCTGCCCAGTGTTGTGCTGCATTAACCTTACCAGCTGAAACCTCTCTGCTTGAAACACTTAGGAACTCTATTAGTCACAAGGGTAGTCAGTGAAACACAGATTTAGTGGCCCAGAGGATGGCTCAAATAGCTAAAACCACACGTGACATTCTCTGAAGTTAAAAAAAACTTCAGCTGAAGGAGAACAAGAAGGAGGAAATCCTTTCCTAGTGCCATGATTTAAAGGAAAATAAAGAAAACCCTTAAGCGCGAAGTCAGCTGCTGAGCTGGTGCACAAACTTTGAGTCAACCTCTGCCTTGCCTTTCACACAGAAGACTGCAAATGGTGCAACATGGCTTGTCCCTGGGCTCTCTTTAAAGCCCATCTGCAGAATCCTCTACAGGCACAGGGTTCCCACAGATCACAGCTAAATTACAGCTTCATTTCAATGACTTGCAGCTCCATTATTTTTCCCATACCAGTAACAATGTGCATCTACACAGTGGCAGGCCATGGTGTTGGAAAGATCAGTTCTGCCTTCAACAGCTGTTTGCAACTTTGCTCATGTCCATGTTAAAAATGGCTTTTATACAACCATCCCCTGCATACAACCACCTGCTAGATGGATGCTCTTGGGTCACTCACGTACAGTTTTACAAGATTGATGCCAACAAAAATATGGGCCAGAATATTTCTTTAAGACACAGGTGAGACCTGAGACACTCTTCACAGAAGGCACTGTAATTTGACTGTTTGGGCATTTATGGCCAGAAGTATCAAGGGTTCATTAAAAAGTAATTAAGCAAGAGAATACCTATGAGGAAATACTAAATTCTCATGAGGGAACACAGGCTAAGTCACAGAGCAGAGACCAACTCAGAGGTGCAGGCTCCAAGAAAATAAAATTAGCAAATAGCATAAGCAGAACAAACTGATTTCTGTTCTCTCAAGACCACCATAAACCTGGCTTGGGATTAGTCCAGAATGGGAGGGAAGAGATCCCAGGCAAGTAATTCTTGCTGATCCCTGGAGGGTTTCCAGTTTAGCACACAAGCAGGTGTATTCTCAACCCAGATACTCTTAGAAACAACCATTGTACCACTGGTTTGTGCTGAATAACTAATTAACCTTAGCTTCAGCCCAAAGGAGGTAGAAACCATTCAACATGCATTTAACAGTGATAAAAATCAATCTGTAAAAGAACAGATGTGGCCCCTGGTTTGGTTAGGATATTTCTAAAATATTAAACAATCCTTCCTGTAATATAAGTAACAGGAGCGTAATTGAATTAATATTGACGAATAGTAATTGCTCCTTGTTCCTCAAGTCTGCCTTTTATTAGTGGGAGGAGTGGTGGAGGTTATTGTCTCTCAAAAAAAAAAAAAAAAAAATATCCTGAGGCCCGGAGGCACCTTTTCTGCCTTATTATTATTGTAATAATGAGGGCAACTGATTTGATCTCTCCTTACACAATACTGCAGCACAGCGATGGCTAAATAAACAGCCAAAGTCCTTTTGTCCCTGTGGGCTGTTTCTCGGTAATTAAAATCAATAGGATCTTTCTTGGAGGATCTCTTTAACCTCATAGAGCTACACTGTTCTGAGCAGCCAATGTAAAACAAACAAATGAACTCGCAGTCCTTGTTGATGGGGAAAATAAAATACAAGCAACACATTATTTTATTAGGAAAATATTGGTCTTGGAGAGGGGTCATGGAAGAGGCTGTATTTAAACCTTTAGTTTTTTTATTTCTTTCTCCTTTCCCATCCCCCCCACCCCCACTTTCTTTAAAAAAAAAACTACTCTGGCAGCCTCCTGTATTCCCAGAGGTCATGTGAGCTAAAATAGTCCATTGATCTTCCTTCTTCCAGAAGGGGAATAGGCAACAGAGGGAAAATACACATTACCCACTTGAGGCTTGTGACGACTCAACTTCTCTGTGCAAGGTGCTGTGCATTTAAGGTTCAAGAGGAGAATAAGTCAAGGCCCCAGGATTTCACTGATGGTAGCATATGCAACTGCATGTAATTATGGACAAGGAGAGTGCAGGCTACGGAGGCTGGGATCCCTGGGCACACACCAGTCCAGTGGTAGTTGTCACTGGCCCTGCTCCCAGGGAGTTGTGGTGGTGGTGACCAGCAAGACACGTGCAACAGTCAGGAAGAAAAGGATGTACACCACACCTTGAAAGCTTTTTGAATCCTGAGCTGTCTTGGAAGACACAGTGCTGCTGAACACAACTTCTTAACGCTTCCTTGGGATGAATCTGCTCAGGGATCTCTTGCCCAGGTACACAGCAAGGTGATCTGAGCTTTGGCCTGACACACAGGCAGCCTCTCCTTGTGCTGTCCTTTGTTACCAGGGAAAGAAACCAACTCCCACCCGGCTGCACCCTCCTGCCAGGCACTTTTAGAGAGCATTAAGGTCTCCCCAAGCCTCCTTTTCTCCAGTCTGAGTGCCCCCAACTCCCTCAGCTGCTCCTCATCAGACTTGTGCTCCAGACCCTTCCCCAGCTCTGTTGTCCTTCTCTGGACACACTCCAGCATCTCAGCGTGTGTCCTGTAGTGAGGAGCCAAAGATGCTCAGGAGTGGGTGGGGACAGTGAATGTTGAACTCAGGTGGTTTCACAACAAGGTGTTTCTAATGGTACACAAGCAATGTAGTAAGTGCTGCAAGAAAACCTAAGCATGAAGCTGTTCTCATTGGTATCTCTGCTCTGGGACCCAGTTTGACCTGCTGACAGTTGTTGTACATGATACAGCCACATACAAGCAAATAGAAAAGCTTCCAGTGCCCTTCAGGGCACAATGAAAGGGAAATCCCTCAGTGCCTGGGTTTTTAGCATTTTGACTTTTGGGGCTTTGACCACCACAAGGCTCTGGCTGGGCACAAGGAAGACCTGAGGCATGTGTTACATATGCCACCATTATGTTACATGTGCCATCTAGGCAGGCCAGAACCTGCCAGGTAGGGTTAACTGATGTTCCATATATAAAATCCCATTCCAATTGCTCATAGACCCAGCAAGCTTTAATCTTATAAACTGGATGTTTTTTCTTCTCAGGTTTGTGCCTCTGGAAAGTGTAACCTCTGGAATGTTTCAGAAAAGTGGGGCAGCTCTTTCAAAGGAAAAAAAGTTGAAAATAAAAGACATAGGCATTAAACAATCATATGTTTGGAGATCTTCCCTCTGGACAGCAGTAACACCTCCATGTGCTGGGCAGCAACTTGCTATTTGCAGGTGAGGTGGTGAAAAGAAGCCATAACCATTGAGATTAGTCAAGTTAAGAGCTGTGAAAAAAAAACCAAACTCTGTGTTCACCTGCTCAGTATAGGTTTCCTTAGATTCTACTGACTCTTGAATAAATAATACTTATAAAAGAAAGAGATTCTGCACACAACAAGGAAAACTACAGACAGGGTTGGGAGAGATCCTGAAACCAGGTGAGACTGAGCCACAGCACAGGAGGGAGCAGACAGGAGACAGATGCAACAGGCACGAGGCAGGTCTGAATTCTGTGCCAACAGCAGAGGCAGCCTCTGCAGGAGTGCAGCTCCCAGGTCATGTCACTCCTGTGAGATGCTCAGCAGGGAGGCAGGGGTGTATTTTTTTATTCCAAATACAGTTCTATGTCAGTGACCACCCTTGAAATGCCCACACTGAACCGCAGAAAATTAAGATTTGACAGCACCATACAGAATCATCAGCTCTCTCCTGCTCTCCAAAAGCAGGATCAGACACAGCTGCACCATTCCTGATGGATGGTTATCAGACACTACATACCTCAAACATCAGAGACCCGAATACTTCCCTACCCATCATATTACAGCATTTCACCATCCTTATCCCTAGAAAATGTTCCTAATTTGCAACACTGAATGCAATTGGAGCCCACAACACAGGAGTAGACAATTCCCCCATCTCCTGCAGCAAGACCTAATATGCAATATTTGAAGACTATATTAGCACTGCTTAACCCAAATGAAAGAATCAAATTTCTTTCAGCATCTGGAAATCTAAGGTTTTGTCATAACTTTATTACTGTGCTCGTATTCTCTCTCTGCCTTGGACCAAAGTGTCCAGCTTGCAGTCATTATTCCAATGAGGCGTTTGGATGTATGTGATGAACTGCTTCTCCTTGTTGGCAATAGGCTTTGAAAGGCTCTTCTTGTCCAATTTGTGCATTGCCGACCATCTTCATCCCCCAGGAGGGTGAGGATAGCCTTTCATAAGGCTCATCAACACTTAATTCGTAAGGATTACAGAGATGCGTTTACTCCCTTGAATTTCTACAAATTTTATCATATTACAGGATCAAGATTTAAAAAGTTGGTCTCAAGTGAAAGTGATAAGCAACTTTTGTTTTAACAGCTTATTCAACAAGGCCTCTTTCCTCTGGTTCCTATCATCTTTATTCCTACTGCTGTGGGCTATATTACAGTTTCATAACATTTTTGCTGTACTATTCACACTGCTAAAGCTCCTGTGAATGGAATAATTTGTGAACATAATATTGAATTCATCACCTTTTGTCTACACACGCATGGAAAGGAAGCATTTTTACATATTTCAAAACAAAACAATCAGATACAAAGGAAATTATGTAAAAGCTGATTAAAGATAATGGAACTCTTGTGAATAAAATTGCGTCTCACTTACCTCCATGCATGTTATAGACAATTATAGGTTAAGTGTGCAGAAAGCTGGTGCTTCTGGTTTCAGTTCAGGGAAACTCTCTTATCGCTATAATTTGCCTGAGAGAGGAGATGAGCTGAGTTCCAGCTCCTTTTCCATATAAAGGAATTAATTGATTGTGTTTATACTGCGCTGTGCTCAGTAGATGATATCGATTCTCTGGTTTGTGGTTCTCAGTTTGAAGACATCAAACTCGGATGAATGCAAACAGCTGGGGGCTGGGTATGAGAAACCACCCAAGGGTTTCAGCCAAGTAGTCTAGGGCTTGGGGGGAATTTTTGTTTTGGTATAGCAGTGGGGTTTTTTAAACAAATTATTACCTAATTAACTACTTGGAGTCAAAAATATATGGATAAACTTTGCTCTAGGTAATAGCTCTCTCAGGTGGGCCATGCTATCATTTCCTCTCAACTCACATATTCATTTGCTGAAAGACAAGTGGAATAGCATTTCTCAGACTGCTCTCAGATTCTGGCACTGCACAGAGGGTGAGATGAGTTTGGGAGTCATAGCCCCTTTTCTAAAATACGAGTTTCTGGAGGTGCGTGGCTATTTAAGTCTCTGAAGCTTTTATTTCATCTAGGGACCCTCCCACCTGAAGTCTGTCTATCAGGCAGCTGTTTCTGCTGATCTTGGTTTATCTCTGTGTGTCTATTTGCGTTATCTGAACTGGAGAAGAGTGTCAGTGTTAGACGTGAGTGGCAGCTTTGTATTATCTAGTCTGCAATTACAGCAATTGCACCTCTTAAGATATTAATCAGTTGACTGCATATTTAAAATAAGCAAATTATTTCTCGAGCTCTGTGGCAGCCATGAAGCCTGCCCTTTGCAAGGGTGCTGGAGCAGTGCTCCAACAACCATGGTGGTGTAATCCACTGAGAAATTCAAATCCAGTGATCACTCCTTAATAACCCATCATGCTACCAGCTCTAAGATGACCATAAAAAATTATGCACAGACAGCCCCCAAGACAGGACAACTGTAACACCCCATCCAGCACAGCAGCCAGTCTGAAAAGCTATGGAAAACAATTTACTTTCCCCTATTTGGGACACTCATGCATCATTCACTCTGGCTCCACTCTGCTCTGCCATTCATGCAGTTATCTGGCCATTTCTAACTCATGAGAATAATATATCTGCCTCTGTACCTATAGATATTCAGATACATGCTGGATATTCTACATCTCATGCATGGAGCTCCTACACAGGGCTGGCAGTATCAGACCATCAGAAGATATAGGACCAAAAAAAATTAAAATACTATTTGCTTGTGCTACTTTGCTGCAAACCCAAAATCAGTCCACAGAGAAGAAGGCAGATTTAAATTGCTACTGAGTCAGAACTCTTTATGATTTTGAACTTGCAGCAGCATTTTAGACCCACTGCTAAAAAGTGCACCTAGCCGTGCAAGATGGGGTTTAGACTTTGGAAGAGTTTCTCCTGATTTACAGCAGTGCGAGTGAGGACTGAGTCCACTAAGCAGAGTTACTCTGCACTGAGCCATCTCCATATTTACCTACCCCATAAGTTGATACATCTTTAAGGACAGCATTCGTTCAATAGATACATAAACTCACAGGGATATTACGGAGTGAATATCCTCTGTTCCCTGTTCAACCCTGTCTCTCTGTATTTAAACAATGTTTCTTCTTCTAAATTACCAGTGAGTTGGCAGCACTTTAATTTTCAACCTGAATTTGTACGGGACAAGAAATTTCATCCAATAGAGCCCCTTTCCTTAAGCTGCCTTTCACAACCTCTCATGGCTTTTCAGACTTAATTTTCTGTAGATTGCTTGCCCACTCGAGAGGAGAAACTGGAATGCTCACAGCCTGCAGAGCTGGTGCCTGCAAAAAGATGTCAGGATCGTTCACTGCAGCCCCTGGATGGAAGCTTAACTGCTAGTGGCTGCTTTTAGCACGTCAATGTGAATTACTTGACTGGCAAAACTAAGCAGCAATTAAACACCTCACCACTGAGCGGAAATGAGAAATTTACTGTTTGGTCTTCAGATAAGCTAGAGCCTCCTGTGAGCTACTGTTATCAAACCCCAGGGAGGACCAGTTAGAGTCAGAACAGCCTCAGTCTGTGGCCAAAAGGGGAAATATTTCTAGTGATAAAAATTGATTTCTTTTTCGTTCTCCCCTCGTGGTTTTTCTTGAGTGCTGATAGCAAAGGCCATGAGAAGGGAAAGGCGTTGAGGTTTAACTGAGATTACACCTGGAAGCAACTGTGTTGCACTGCTCAGTTTAGTTAAGCACAGCGGATGGGAACAGGACAGGCAAAGCCCTCTCCACGTCAGCAGCCACCTTTATAGGGGAGAAAGAAACAAGTGAAACTCCACTTGCACACACAGAGGAGGCAACCAGAGAGAAACAGCCCTCCTCAGCAGTATCAACAATCCAAGTCTGAGATTTTCTGTTGGTCCTTTTCTGTCTGTCAATGTCTAGAATCTCAGTGAAGACACGAATACATTGCAGAAAGTGCCAACGACCACTTGATACCACCTCACTTTTTCTTTTCTCCTTCCTGAGTTGTTTCTCTCCCTGCTTTTCGTCCAAATTTTGCTCATCTCTAAACAACTACAAGCAGGCCACAGGCAGGGGAAAGGAGAAGGAACACCCTGGGGAAAAATGATATCTACTTGTACACCATTTCATGGTCGCCATCATAGTGATGTGGTTCTCTTTCATTGACCTTGATCTTTAACTGACTGGTATTGGAAGCGTGGTTTTCCGATGTATCCTTTCTCTAAAGACCATTTAAATATTTTTAGATAGACTTTTCCATGGACTACTGTTAATAAACTGTGCATATCCTCCAATCCACTCACAAAAGAACAATTTTTAATACCCAGTGTGGTGAAGTCTGATCATAGGACTGTTTCCTTCCATGGTGGTCCCACCAGTCTCTCTCCTCAGGCAGGGTCACTTAGGCACATACTGTTTGGGCTAGGAAGGATTAACACAAATTTGATTTATGTGCTGCTCTCTGCTCCTGGATGGTTCACATCTGGCCAGTCCACCAGCACCCACCTGACATCTGGACAAACAGCAGCTACTGGGTGGTACTGAAATCACACAGCTATAACAGAGTAATAGGTGAAGTCTTGTGAGTTGAAAATGTAATTTGTGATGTTTCTCCACCTGCCACTCACGTACACACACTTTATCTATACTTCATGGCATTTCAAAGGCTGTCTGTCAGACAAGAAAATTAATTAGTCAATAGGTATTCCTCACAGTCACTTGTGATGAATTTAAAGCTTTGGGGAGCATCAGCTTTAACAGCGGTGCCTGTTTTTCTCAAAGTCTTGGTTCGTGATAATTGCTCCATGTTTTATTTAACTAGTGATGAGACGGGGCTGAAGTCTATGTTTCATTTTGCCACTCTGCTTCTTTGATATGAGATGCTGGCCCTTTATTTGAAAAAGGGATATGTACTTATTTTTCCATAACAAAACCCACACATACCTATACAGTCAGAGACTGATCCCACAAAGTGAGTCAGATTCCTTCCCCCTCACTACAAGACACACACTGAGGTGCTGGAGCATGTCCAGAGAAGGGCAGCAGAGCTGGTGAAGGGTCTGGAGCAAGATGAGGATGAGGAGCAGCTGAGAGAGTTGGGGGTGTTTAGCCTGGAGAAATGGAGGCTCAGGAGAGAACTTATCACTCTCTACAACTCTCTGAGAGGAGGTTGCACAATTTAGCAATTAAACTGTAAGTTCTTCAGGTGAATAACAGCTCCTAAATGGGATTTGCACAGTGACTGGCGTAAGAGGGCCTCACCTCATTCGCTCATATAGACATCAAACAACACCTGGTGCCAGTTTTAAAAGCCAACGCTGCTACTCAAATCCAAAGTTTTACTGGAGAAATGGGCCATGACAGCTAATGCATTTCTGGGTAGTTTTGAACCAAGTCTGCATGGAATTGTAAATTCTGGGTCTGACAGTCCAAAAATATGACAGACTTGTTTCGTATTTATTAAGGAATTCACATTCCTTCATGGTTTTAGGCAGCTGACTTCACTGTGGCAAACAGGTAAGCAATTTTAAGAAAATTGCTCTAGCATCCTTCACTAAGTAGGTTCTTAATTTTCATGCACATTGACATCAGTTCCTCAGTTTTATACAAGCTGTGCAGAAAACAGAGAGGCACCAGGAAATAGGAGTTACCACAAGCTACCTCCAACATCTCAACATAAATTCTACCACGTGAGATTGTGACAATCTCTCTGTATTGCCAGTACCCATTTCTCTCTGTTAGGGGGGCTTGGTGCATCTGAAATATTTTGGACAGCTTTTAGGATAATGTAGTTCATGCCTTACAAGTCAGGTTTTTTCTCCCCTCTAACTGAACAGAAAGCTAAGGGTGACAAGATCAGGCATCTCTGTCTCCCACTGAACAAAAGAATTCTGCATCGTATATTCAACTACAATGACCTGAATTTTGAATTTCACACACAAAATATCCTCATCTCCATGTCTGAAAACAATAAGTAGTTATAAATTATACCATGTAGCCCAAAAAGCCAGCCAGCCATGAAGAAAAGGCAACCCTCCCTCCACAAATAACAGGGCTGACCTTTTCCACAGCAAGATATAATGCACCATCAATGTTCAACATTTTAAAGTAATATCTCAGCTCTAATAACAGAGTGCCCAGGCCTTGGGCCCATAATCCAGAAACACCAAAACCCAGAATTCCTATTCACCAAGTCCTCATCATTCTACAGTATCAGCAACAGCACTGACTTTTCCAATGATTCAAAAGGCCCATCATGTTTTCTCCTCCATCAAAGGCACTGAGTACTTGTTGCTTTATAATAGTCTGGGGTATCTAGGTCCAAATCCCAGCTGAATTCCTGACCTTATTCAACTCAGAAGTTGATTTCTACCTTTGCAATGGAAAAGCAGGTTGAGGGCCAAAAACATCAACATTCAAGAAAACCAGATTCTTCTTTTACGTATATTTCTTGGCCATAAAAAAACCAAAGGGTTCCTGTCCCATAAGCACTTCTACTGCCTTCCTGCACAGTCAGTGATCCTGCCTATCTGTGTCTGACTCCTCATAGCTCGGCCAGCACACAGCACAGTTACATGTTCTGCATGGGAAATCCACCTTTTGCACTTCAGTGTCCATTTGGCTACAAACACTGTTTTGCATTCTGCATTCTGGAGGCAGAGTATTTGGTGACCCAGCCCAAAACAGCTAGTCCAGGAACAACTCTGTGTGTTTGACTAACCACATTGGCATTATAGCAATATTTCATCTGCATAAGGCATTCCTGGAAGTCAGGACAAAGGTTCTGTGAAGTGTATTTGAGTGGAAATCACAAACATGGCACTTCCGTGTTACTAAAAATCCTTGAGTCAGACCTGCTACCAGTGCCAACCACTTAGGTTACAGATGAAATTGGTGAAGGCTTCCTCTTCCTCCCCATGTTGCATCAGGTTGTGTGATATCTACAATTTATCTTTCTTAGCCATTCTTTCCATCCCCGTTTTAGCATCTTACCTGCACAAAAAGCAAGCAGCCCAGAACAAAATACAACCATGCCACATCCAGGTCTGCCCCCAGCCCTGCATGGCATCTGGACAGGCATTCACTGGGATCAATGCCCTGGAGCCAGAAGGTTTTTTTCCCTTTGTGCCCAAATAATTTAGAGAGAAGGGGAGAATAGATTTTCAGTGCAGCAGGTTATCATAATAAGATTTTTTTTCAGTATATTCTGGGATGGGAGGATGGCTCTCCTCCCCCCTACCAGCAAGTCAGTCAACCTGGGAAGAAGTGGGATGGAAAACTCAACTCCTGATTTAAAATCATTTCAGGCTGAGGTTTTGCCAGAGGAATCGCAGCTGTGACATGCCCACCACTCTAACCATGGTGAATGAATCTGGCCATGAATCGTTAAGCTCCCCAAGCATCCACTGCTCTCAGCCTGCTACTAATCACTCAAAAATCTGGCTCTCCGGTCTATTTGTTGTAAGAAATTGCTCCAATTCAAAAGGATGATCTGGAAGTTTAATATTAATCAAAACAGGGCACGTACCAGCAGAGATGCAGTTTAAGCCTAAGTGCGAGATAAAAGAAAATAATTGTGTTCACCAAATTCCACACTGACACGAGAAAAATGCCTCGCCAGTGTCAAGGCAAAGCAGAGGAATCCACCAGCCACTTCTTCCCAGCTGCTGTGGGGCTGGAGCACATGTAGAAGTGGAGTTTGGTGTATTTTTTCTGTCCAAGAGCATTGTTGGTTCAGCCAAAGCCCAAGTGAGTTGCAAAAAAAATTCTGCTCATGGGCATCTTACTTGGCTGGAAATGCTGGATTTGTCAGTCTAAGCCGTTACCCAGGTTGCAGTGAGAAGTGGGAATTTGGGGGGCATAATTCATTTCATCCTAAGGCAGCTGTCCAGAGCAGATTAAGTGAAATATCATTAGAACTGGGAGATGGGGATGACACCTGGCTGTGGGGCTCACGGCAGTAGCAGCACTGTGGGGCTTACCACGGCTGAGATGAGTTGGAAACATCTTAATTTAAAGGATGGCAATATCTGAGCAGCTCCTTCTTTGGAAGCCCAATCCCTGTTTCCAGACAAACCTGTTCAGCCCATCTCAATTTAATTAAGTTCTGCTTTAAAACCAGAAGCAGTGTGGCTGGACTCTGCAATTGTCCTCCAGTGTCAAAAAAATGATACATGTGTTAATATCCTGCACATTTTAGGCTCCGAGAAGCAAACTGACCCTGTGGAACAGTCATTAGTTTTTTTTTAATTAACTGTTCCACAGTTTCCCCCAGATCTTGCAACAACTTGCAGAAATGGGGAAGCAAAGCTGCTCGGCAATAAACGGCAGCAGTTGTGCTCATATGCCAGAAAAACTTTTGTTATCATGGATGTTTGTCACAAGGCTGTCTCCCTTTTACCAGTACCAAATCTACATCAAATGGAGTTTTTGAAACAATGTAATGAGAGTACTCACCATTAAACTCCCATCTTCATTAGTATCTCATTTAACTGCTGAATTTATATCCCCAAGCATCTTTAATTTATTGATTGTTTCTAGGAGGGTTTTTCTCCCGCGTTATTTTTCTTTCTGTTTAGCATCAATTAGTGGAATCTGGGCAATGATTCGTATTCAGGTTTTGACATGGCAGGTTACAGATGTTCAAATGATTTTACTAAGCTGCCACCTGTGATCTCATAGGCAAAATTTCAAAACTGAAGTCTCCACAAAGACACAGCCACCCTTGTCTGGAGCACACAAGTGCACTGAGCAAGGAAGCCAGAGCCTGTCCCATCTCTCCTGCCCCAGGCATTGGATGGAGTTGATAATGCATGCATCGCAGAAGAAAACACTTGAAAGACACTGGAAAACCATTGCAAGTTCCTTTTGTGCATTTCTTAGTGTCTGATAGACAAAATCTGGGAAGGAAAAGATGCACAGAGAAAGGAAATTACCTTTCAGACCCCCAGTACCAGGAATCAAGATCAGGACAACACCTGCAGCATCCATCCCCTCTGCAAGCCCACCATGCAGCTTTCCTGGCTGCTGAGGCTGCTGATGGAACACGGATACACAGCCTCAGAAAGGCAGAAGGTCTGCCATCAGTCTCAGCAAGCAGGATCAGCCCACAGCTAGAGCTCCAAACAGTTCTAGAAATTCCTGGGTAGGTGTAGTAAACATCAAGATCTCATTGGGTCTCAGCCCCAGGAAAGGGTTCAAAGTAGACAACCAAAACCATTACACAGTGCCCCCTTTTCTCCAGGAACTTAACAGCAAAGGAAGTAAATGCCTTCAAGAAGGAAAGGAGGCAATGTTTTGAAAGTGAGACATAAAAAAAGCTTGCAAAGATTACAAGATCAATTCAGACCTTCTAATGACTGATCTAATCCCCCAGACCTCAAGGGCTACCATCTTCTCAGCTAACTCACTGTTGCTCTTCCAGCAGTTGTTTGTATGGGCCAAATCTTGCTGAATGGCCTTATCCCAGAGCTAAACTTACCAGTGTCCCTGGTCACACAGTCTTTTTCTGCTGGACTGGAGGGAGCAGCAACACCAGCAAAAAAAAAAAAAAAGGTAAGAAAATCTTTTAAAGAAAAGCACTTCAATGAAACCTCAATTAGATCCTAATATAGGCAGCTTGAACAACTTCTCTTTCATTGACTCCATGTCCTCTCCTACCTAACACCAGGCTTTCCCATTTCCCTCTGTGGAGGAGGGGAAAAATGGGACTCCCCATCACTTCAAACCTGCCTCATTAGAGCCTGCAGATGTTACTAGTTTCTTCCTGACCACCAGTTCAGAGCCTGCTGGAAATGGAGCAAATAACTCTGGTAACACCCTTAATTACAGCCTCCTGGCAATGCCTTCTGCAGTGCTGTCAGAAGGGAGCTGCCCTGGATGCAGGAAGCATCACTCAGGGTAAATGCGCTGCTGTTTAAAACAGGAGGTTGCTCTGAGTCAGAAAATAAGTGGGGAAAAAATCAATTCCGAAATTGAGACCATTCACCAGCATCACTTGGAAGGTCTTATAATAGGGTAGTACTTGGACCTGCTCTTATGTGAATCAATTCTTAACCTCTGCCCTGGAAGAGGAGGCTGTGGCCCACCCCATCACCTCAGGAAGTCACGCGTTCTCACTCCTGCACAAAAGAGGTCCCCACTCAGCACCCACAGCCACACCTGCATTTGCTGTATTGTTGTTTCAGCAAACCTCCCTGGAGCTGTGCAGGGACAGAGATAGGTGTTTATCAGCAGTGGAACACACAAATCCATCCCCAGCGTGAATGTGAGCAGCTGTGCAGCCATGACCATACCACACGATGGAGAAACACACACCCACAGGGAGGATAAAATTTCCATATTCCATCTTCCCTTCTTTCCCCATTTCCCCCACGTCTGTTGCTGAGTGGCATTTGGCCATGCCCTGGAGCCAGCAGTGGCATCACCTGCATTACTTTGGTGTGATTTTGGCCCCAGATAAGTTGCAGCCCTGCCAGGGCTGGAGTACCTAGTGGTTCAGAAACAAGGAGAGTCTGTCTCCAGCAACTTCCATGTACCATGTCGATCAGAAAAGGCCAGGGAAACTGAGAAGAGGTTCAAGGAGTTCCCCACTACCACAGATGCTGCCCCATGTATGCCCTCTTCTGCTGCAACAGGTTGTGTGCCAATCACATTGTAAATAAATTAAGGACTGAAGTAGCACCCACCCAAAAGAACTAGAGAGCTTCAAATGTACAGCTGTGGAACCTTGACTTCAGGAAAGCAGGAAAAAAAAGCTCAAAACCACTTATTTGTCCAGTGATAACCTCACCAAGCAAACTGCATGGTACACACAAAGCACCATTCGAGGTTAGATATGACCCCTGGGAAAGGAATGTGCCAAAGTGCTGCAGCTGTCCAAAATGTTCCCGTTTCCAGTTCACAAATCCCAAAGAGCTGCCAGAAATAAAGAAATGTTCAGCAGGCCCTAAGGCATCAAACCAAACCCTCACTCCCTAGCAGGAGCAGTACAGATTATGCTTTAAGTGAGGACAGCTAGATGGAGAAGGAAAAAATACCAGGAAGTGTTTTGATGAGTTTCTATGAACTTGAAAAATCCTATCATTGGCTATAAAGTCACTGAGGAGATTGTGAATGGTGATTGTGCAGCTCTACAAGGTAATTTATCTCCCTGACCAGTACTTCGTAAACTGTCTGCTGAACTGCCCTCTGTTAAAACTAAAGATATACAGACACTTGTAAACCTTATCGAGGGGAAAACAACTCAGATAATTTTACACATTTAAATGAAAAGCAGGTTCTGAGCTTTTCCAGGGAATGAAAACGTCAGCTCTGCTACCAGGGTCCAGTCACCCATGGAAGGGGGGCCAGGAACAGCAAAGCTGAAAAATTACTCAAAAAATGATGTATGTGGCTGCTCCCACTCCTCCCGGTTGTAGCAGAAAACTGTTGATTACAGTGCTAATTTTGTCAGCAACTTTACCAAGGCGTGTCAAAAAAAAGCAAATTATTTTTTTGTTCTGCAGCATTTCCTGAAGCATTTGACTCCATTTTCACCTATATCAGGGAAAAGATGTAAAGGAGTTAGTATTTTTTCAGGGGAAAAAAAGGCTGTTTTACTGTGGCAAATAAAAACTGGTTTACAAGATCAAAGACCTCACCTTTTAATCATTACTTAATCCCAGGAATGACAACTTAATCTTCATGATCTTACATCTAAATAGGAGACATGTAAACCAAATTAAAAGCCAGGATTCAAATTCAAATGCCCTAACATCTTCAGAGTACCCTCCTAAGTCCAAAGGGTAGAAACTTTCCTAGATTAGTTGGCAGAAACTTGTGGTAATCTCACAAGTTCAAATGTTCTTGTGAAATTTCCATCCAATTGGGCACATCTGAACTGGAACCAGAAAATAGTCTTGGTAACCAACCTGGAACTAGATCAATAGAAAGTGGGGCAGATCTGAAGATTAGACTCTGAAACTCCTTAAATTTGAAAGGCATTAGGTAGCGCTTTGAAATATCACCGAGCAGGGGAATGAGACAGGACACTGAGCAAAGCAGAGCCCCAGCCTGTGCCCACAACAAGCCTTGTACTGACACAGCCAATTCCCCCACCCACACGAGGGGCTCGAACCAGGAAGGGAGATTTTGCTCATGCAGTTTGTGGGGTTGTGAGCAGGAGTGGCTGGGAAGCGCAGGGACAGTGGAGAATAATTACTGATTTAATCAGAGCAAGTAGTGCCATATGACGTGGGGGAAGCAGAGGACACACAGCTCTTCTTCCAGCACAGTCCCTCTGATGTAGGCCCCAGTGGTATGGAAATCAGTCAAGTAAGAAGAATCTTGCTAAGGACAACCATCCCTCCCAGGCTGCAGATCTACACTGCTCTGACAGTGAAAACCAAAAACCAGGTCCAATGATCAGAACTTCTGCCCAGACTTGGGATTTCTGCCTCAGTTCTCTGCTTTCCCACACATTTTCCACTTGTTTTTGTGCGAGTCCTTTGGACAACAGTGTCCAGGTGCAAACCACAAACAAGTCTTTACAGAATATGTGGACAAGCACTGAGTACAGACAAGCTCTTGGCGTCTCTGGTTTCCTTTGAATGGGAGCCTGGATTCATGGATAAACCACAGAAGTTCCCGTGTTCTGGATGATCAGAGGAAGTGGGGACATGCAGCTGCTTGAGGAACCAGGGAACCCCAAGCTGGCTGCAGACAGAGTCTCTGGAGCTAA
>VWZW01004129.1:482447-487411 GCA_013397115.1 Edolisoma coerulescens
TAACTTACAATGTATCTGTAAGCAATTCTTTTTATGCAGCATCTGTTGTGTCACAATAGCAGCATCTTTTTTTTTCTTTTCTTTTCTTTTTTTTTTTTTCCCATGAATTGTGGAAAGCTGGTTCTGTTTCTGTGCTACAGATTTCTCCTGTGACAGCAGAAAACATACACTTTGGAAATATAGTCAGGGTTATGACAGGGAGGTCAGCATAACTGAACCTCAGGACATAGAAGACCACTAATTTCCAAGATAGCGGGAAATTCTTGTTATATTTGTCCGAGAAAAAGTCCTAAACAGATTGATGTTCTTATCTATATAAAGAGTTGACACTTTTATAACAAAAAGAAACCACTTACAAGGGGGTCTGTTCTAATAACAATGATCTAAATTTAAAAAGCAGTAATTTTTTTCTTTTTTCTTATATGACATAAGAAAAAAACCACATTATGACACAGCCTGCACACTCACAGTCCACAGGTTTAGAGCACAGACTGGTGAAGTATTTAAATGAAGGTTTTGGCTTAAAGGGGATACTTCAACCTATCCATACCCTGCAAAGCAATTTGGAGCATCTTAAAGGCTTTGCTGGGCTGAGACCTTCATCCCCAAGATCTCACTCCAGTTTCAGCTGGGGAAGATCATGTCAAAATCTTCCAGAATTGTGTGTGTTTAGGACACTTAGATTAGCCCCAATGTGCCTAAAAGACACCTTAGAGGAGAAATATGTACAGGAAAACTGGAAATATCCCTTCTGGAGATTCACAGACCCACTTGGAAGCAGCTCTCCACCTCCACAGCAATTCAGCCTGACCTTGGACAGGACTTTCAGAAAGGAATCACTTGGAACTGGAGAAGGTTGGAGTAAACTAGGGGAGAGGGGCACCTGCTAGCTTGAAAGAACTTGCAAAAGAAAATTAACACATTAAACAGCCATTGAACAGCCCAGGCTGGAAGGGACTTTGAAAGATCATGTGGTTCAAGTCCAAACTTTTGTGGGAGAAGAAGCCTAGATGTGATCTCCAGCTGTCCTTTGGGACTGGTGTGAACTAGAGGCTTTCTAGTACCATGAGGAGGTCATCAAAATGATGGAGCCAGATGCTTTATAGAATTCCATGGTAGGAGGATGAGAGAAAAGAGGCTCAAAAGGAGACAAAATAGACTGGAAATGATCAGGAACTTTTTCACAGAGACAGCCAAGCAGGGGAACAGTTACCCAAGGAAGATGCACCTCCGTCCTTTGAGGTTTTCAAAGCAAGACTAGATAAAGCTGTGGGCAAACTGGCCAGATATGATCTTGCTTTCATCAGGAGTTAGGACTAGAGACTTCCCCAGGTCTCTTCTAACCTGAATTATCCTATAAGCCTACATTTTGGATGCACAGTTCTACTCTACAAGCCACAGTTCCCACTACTGTCCCCCAAATTAAACCTGACAGTGTGTTTTTAAAATCTGAGTTTACTTGGAGCTGAATGACAAAACTCATCTCTGAAAACCAGAAGACGAACCCATCTGTCCTAGCAGAGCTGCCCAGGTGTAACTGAGAAGAGAGGCTGGCTCTGAGTGTGTTTCTTAAATCCAATTAAATGTCCACGATGCTGTTAATAACGTCAGGGCTTTGATTTGAGTTACACCACCACTAAATATAGATGCAGCCCGCAGATCAGCAGCTCGCTAAAAAATAACAGTGAGCTATTAATGACATTCCAGTTCTTCAGGGCTGGGAGAGCCTCTGGGAACAGGACACCAGCACCTACAGCTACTCTCACTGTGCACTGCAAGCCTGTGTTTTTGACAGAGCTTGGTTAAGCCAGCAGCTCTTGGCCGTGTAAGGCTCCCCAAAAGGAGAGTTAAAACCTTTCTTGAACTCTTTAGTGGCTTCTGTAGGGGAGAGTATTCTCACACAGCCATGAGGGTGAGGTAAGAGTGCCTGGAACAAACACAGGACTCAAAGGGTCTGTGGAGCCGAGGAAAGCTTGTAAAGCCAAGGTCATCTACACAGCTGATCCATCACTCCAGCCGTGGCTCTCTGTGCCCCTCTTCAAATTCACCATGTCCAGTCCCAGGAGAGTCTCATTGAATTTGGCCCTGAGTAGTTCAAGAAGACATATTTGCAAATGCATGACATAAAACTGTGAAAAAAAAATAGTAATTTCCCATCCAACATGCCAAATTGCTGCTTTGATGCCTTTATTCTGTGAATGTGAGCGTGAGAAGATCTGTACTTTTAATAGGCTTAATTAGTGTCTGAAAAAATTACTGTTGCCTTAGAAATACAGTTCTGCACTTCAGTTCTGCCGTATGTATGCAGTAATGAGTATAAATGCAAATGATTAAACATAGAAGCCTGCAAAATTACCTTTGTAGCTACTTGTATATAACATAAAAGCAGCTTTCAGTCTCTGAGATATCAGTTTATAATTACATTCATAAAAATAAATTAAAAACATCAATTAATTCTACAATCGTTACATAAAAGAGACCAGACTTCCCTTTCACAATCACATTCTCCCCTTTTTAGCCTGGACTCAAACAGAGGAAGTTATAAGTTTGTACATGAGCTTCTCGAACAGCAAACTCTCAGCCTGACCCCTTGCAAGGAAGTCAATGAGAAAATTCTCCAGTTCTGGGCGAGGTCAAGGCTGAAATGTGGGAAGTGAAGGTGGGAACTATGTATTATTAACTGATTAACACACATGTTGTGAGTCACACCTTACAAGTGCTTTGGTTCAAATTGAACATTCCATTGTATTTCCCCCTGTTTTTATTGTCTATAACATGATACCACCTTCTCAAAACGAAAACTCATTTCAAAAGTAAACTGACAAATTAAAAAGTTCTGTACAGGGATGGTACATTTCGCCATTACCAAGACATGGCTATCAGGAGATAACTCATCCTGATAGTGTTTTGAAAAGTACTCTAGTGGCAGTCAGCAACCTCCATCAACAGAAAAATGGATGTTTCCCTTAACTTTGCCTTTCAACACACCTATTAGCCTATGGATCAGTCTACTCCCAAATGAATAATATGGTACTCAGCTGGCTTTTTTAATCTTCACTTCTAAGATGTTCTGCAGTTCTTGAGCATCCTTCCAATACCGACCCAGGCACTATTGACAGCCCAGGGAGTTTGCTTCAAGGGCAGGAGAGATGCAGGAGAGAGTGTCCACAGTGAGCCAAGGCAAGGAAAAGCCCAGGATACAAGTCCCTGTGATGGGACCCTGTCATACATCACCCAGCGTGACTCCCTGGCCACAGTCTATTCAGATTACAGAAAGGCAGAGCCTCATCCCAGACCATGGCACTAAATAAGGTCAAAAATCTCCATTTCTAATCCAAGGCTGTGCCTGAGCAGCAATTGTGTGCAGCTGTGTGACGCTGGACAACTGAGCCACATCTGTATTTACCCACGGGTGCAACCTTTTGTGCTGTGGGGGCTGCTGGGGAAGCACAGTGTGAACTGGCCTGGGCTGTCCATAGAGGGCATTTGCCACCACACCATTCCCAAAGGAAAAGAGAGACTCTTCCACATGTGCACACACAATCCAAGGCGCCTTTTCTATTCCAACATTGAGATTTAGTCACAGCTTAAGGTACCTGGGGCAGATAGGAGAAATTGGTCTTAATTAGCTAAACACACTATATGTGCTGTTGCTCCACATTTATGTGGTTAAGGGAACATATGTCCAAGGAAACAATTTTGTTGTTGCTTCCTTTGTATGTTGGTTTCTAAACAAGTGAGTTATTGTTTTTATTAAGGCAGCGAATTCCCTGATTGATGGCTGCATTCGCAGGATGACCTTGTCATTGTTTTCTCAAGTACTTGTAATTGTTACAGTGGAGAACACTGGGCTTTAATTATCTGTGCAAAAAAATTCATACACTCTGGTTACACTCTGCTGATTGTATTGGATACACTACGATATTTATTTGCTGAAGAGGGAAAAATGGCAACTGCAAGTCAGTCTAAGGACTCTCACAAGAGAAAGTAATGGTGGATATTACAGGTTCCTAAAATACTGTAATAGCATATAGTAATTCAGGCAAGCCTGGTAATCAGTTGATGCTCAGGCTCAGTACAGATTACCTGCTATTATATCAGGCAGTCTCTCAATCTTGAGAAAATATCTGTTAAGGTATAAACATTTAAGCAAAAGAGGTACCGAATGTAAATGCTGTGGATTGGCAAACGGTGCCTGCTGCACAAACGTCACGACTTCTTCCCCTTATTTGAATATAATGTATGCATTTCACACCCCCAGCCAGTGGTTAGCATTACCTAATTGCCAGACATGCTCATTATAAATAATTTAATTCAGATAGCCCTTCAACAAAGTTCAGTCCCCATGAGGGTTTCCCACCAGCAGCCTGAGCCCAAACTTCTGAACCAAAGTCTGTCAGCAGCTACAGTGGGGGCAAGACAAAGAGCAGGGCTATGAATCTGGGCTCAAAGACACTAAAAACTTAGAAATATACATGAAAAAATGTCATATTGTCACAGAAAGACTTTGAAGAAATAAAAGTGTATATGTATACATGGGTGTAGATTGGAGAGGTCTATGCCATGCCAGATCCCCATTATAATAACAAAACTAAAGCATCAGGGTTTCTGTCATCAAATTTCTGTAGAAAACAGCCAGATAGTATACAGAAACAATAATTCTGTATAAACTATGCCATAAAAGTAAAGTTGAAGGAAAACTGTCAGATGCTGTTTGGCATGATGGCAAAAAAGCAAAACCTGGGGCGTTAGCTGGAACTGAGGCAAAAAATCTCGGGTTAGAGATAAAGTGAACTTTCCCTGCTCTTCTTCCAACAGAGGGTTGGTAACTCTTGGAAGGCATTGATACTTTAAGGAAGAACTCAGATGCCATTCCCAGAGACAGGCTTTGATCGAGCCCTAAAATCTGTTGTTTGTTCAGGGACCATTTTTCACAGAAAATGGCATACAAAAAAAAAAAAAAA